>JBBYHM010060400.1:16212-46889 GCA_038381775.1 Adansonia rubrostipa
AGTTAACGATTTATATGATAAAAAGTTCCTTTTAACGAGAGACAAACAAAAATTAATTCGGCCAATGAAAGCATTTCGTGGGGCCGGAAAAAACAGTGGGTGAATAATTTTCCCCTCTAAAAACAAATAATCAATGCAATACTCAGAAAATTCTTTTATATTAAAAAATTTAATGCTATGACAAATAGACAATGTTAAAGTAAATGATGGCTTGTCCTTAACTATTGCATCAAGACCCAGCTCATCATCTTATGATTTTATGAGCTATTTAATTCCTCATTTTTGCTTGGGCTATTTACATAATAATCTTCATTGGTATCAAAGTTTATAGTTTTTTTATTTCTGATTGATATATATATATTTATATATATGCTTGTTTAAGAATAACATGGATGATTAAACCGAGTTCCTGGTAAAATGCTTAAATCTATCGAAACACATTTGAATTTCATCGATTAATATACAAACATTTATAAAATCATTGAAACTTGCATTATTATGACAACTTTTGGAATTTTTGGATCCTAAATTCGATTTTAAAGTGGTGAATTTTGTTAAAAATGGGTATTCAAATGCCTTTATAAATTTTTTAAACTACAATATTTTTTTGGACATTCGGATAATCAAGACAATATTTAGAAACAATAAATGCCAAATAATCAAATCTTAACTTGTTTATATGATCTTGAAATATTTTATTTAAACTTGGGAGTCTTGATAACACAAACTTGATTAAAATTAGTTTTTAATCGTTATGAATTTTGTGTCATTAATATGTTTTATGAATCATATTTTTCGATATTTGTTATAAAAGAATGCCAAGAATTGTCCAGACGCCGACGTTCTTGAAAATCGTGGCATAATTTTTACGAGTTGGTGGTTTACTGTGAGAACCAGATAACTGGTAAATGAATCCAAATAATAATGTTGTTAAACACATCATTGCTATTAATAGGAAATCAAAAAGTTGATTTGAACTGCCAATATGCTAATAAGAAGAGATATCGCGGCAAATATACGGTGTTATAAAACACTCTTCTTACTCTGAGACAAAAAGATCTTATTGACGATATTTGGATGCCTAAGACGGAGAACAACCACAACGAGGATCATGAAACTTTGTTTTTGTGAAAGTGTATTTGAAGATGGAGGCATAGAGGAGTACGGCCCTCTAAATTAGCTCTAATGTTCGTAATAAAAAATGCAAGGTTGTAGGAAATCCAAGGATGACTCACTTGGATTATAAGCTGTTGAAGGATTATTTAATTTCATTCTAGTCACCAATAAAAGTTATAGATAGACCTGCTAATTTTGACTTGAACCAAAAAACCTAACCAACTTTATTGAACTCAAACATGATCAGATTTAATTAAAAAAAATTCAACAATCTAAAATTGATCAATATGAATTTGAAAATGGTCTGAATTTATGATGATTCAAAATTGAAATAACCTAAACAATTAACCCAAAAGGGCTTAAATATAAATGAAGTATAATTTTCTTTTAAACATTATATTAATAAAAGTAATACTTATAACATAAATTATTAATTTGTTTTAATTTCTTAACTTGTAATTAGGGGTATTCACTATTCGGTTTTAATCGAATTAACCGACCAAAATAAAATTTAGTTTGGTTATTGGTCGAAGAATTTGAAAAATTTTGATTATCAGTGAATTCGATTCAATTAAGCAAAATCAACTGAATTAGCCTAATTACCCAAAAAATATACAAAATATGATATTCTTAGTCGTTATTAGATGTCTTAAGTATTATATTGTTGAAATTTTTTTTGCTTATTGTAGATGTTCTTTTTACTTATATTTGACGTTTGAATATTTGTTGGATGATTATACCAATTTAAATTATGAAAAACTTGAAAATTTAATGTTTTTAAATGTAAACAATTAAAATTCGATTAATTAGATTAACCGACTGAATTAATTAAAATAATTTTGGTTCGACTACTATGATTCTCTTATAATTGGCTTCTTAATGGTTAAGAGAAATAAAAAAACCAGTTAATTCTGTTAATGGTATTTCGATCGGTCAATTAACTGAATTAACTGATTGAACACCCCTACTTGTAATTACCATTTTGGATTGTAATAAAGTATGCAAATATTGGTATGTATAAATTGATCATATTCCTTTTTTGTTCTCCTGTAAATAATGTAATAATTATGCAGATGTAGGTACAGCATAAAATCTATATCGCACTATTAAAAAATTTTGTAACATTTGATTATTTTAAATTTTTAGAATTGTTATTGTAATTTTAAAATATATTATATTAGTTGGAAGGAATTGATTTTTTTTTTTAAAAATTATAAGTATTGTTAAGAATTTATCACATTTTTTATTATTTTTCATTTTTTTTAATGTATCTTTATGAGAGTTTATGACATTCTACTAACTTTATTTATGAAATCTAAAAACTCTTTAATTCTTCATTTAAATTTTTTATTTACATAATATAAAAAATATTAATTTAAAAAAAATATAATTGGAAGATGACATGATAGCTTCATTATAGAAAAAATTGTTGTTGATGCCACCTGCAAAAGTGTCTAATATATGATCACATTAATATTTTTAATCTATATTTTCGTTAATTTTTTTTATCTTTTTGGAATATTTTTTGATTGAATTGGCATTAATTGATTCATGAGACAATTCAATTATGGAACACAGAATTTATATTTTGGGCTTTTTTTTTTTCATTTTCTTTTTGTCTTTTTATCATTCATCTATCAATAGATAACTTTATTATTGATGACAATTGAGATAGATAATACAAATTTTGTTAGTCATATTTACTAAAAGTATGTTAAATGATAATACCGTTTAAGTAAAATGGATACTCAAAATTGAAAAATTACCTGATTATGCAAAAATCCAAAAATTAAGTCAGATACAGTTTTATTTTTATATTCTAATATTTATTTTTTAATTTTTTATTATTTATTTTCTATATTTCAATAAAATTTTAATTAAACATAATTTGATCAAATAATTTGTTTAGATTTCATTTGATTTGAATTTAAAATTAATAATTTAAACTCAAATGATCCGACCTT
Source organism: Adansonia rubrostipa (assembly GCA_038381775.1). Lineage (NCBI taxonomy): Eukaryota > Viridiplantae > Streptophyta > Magnoliopsida > Malvales > Malvaceae > Adansonia > Adansonia rubrostipa. The sequence continues at coordinate 19,293 of JBBYHM010060400.1, forward strand.
GTATAACTTAAACTCATTAACCCGAATGGTGTAATTCGATTAACTTGAGTATTAAACTTGATTGACTTAAACTCGAAATGGTCCAAAATCCAAAATGACCTGAACCCAACATAACTTGAAACCAAAATGATTCAAACCCAAAATTAAACTAGGCAATTCATGTATTCGTCTCGTTTTCATGTATTTTTTTGTGTCTTAATTATGTTTATATTATATCAATTATGATACATTAATAATTCGTATTATAAAATTTTAAGACATGTATTCACGTTGTCTCATGTTTTGATTACTTTTGTGTGTTTAAAAATGCCAAATGTACGGAAATAACCCAAAATAGATATGATCCAAACCCGAAAATGACAAAAAATTTAAAGACTCGAATTGACTCATCCTAAACTGTCCAATTGACAAGTCTAGCCATAGATAATATAATAGTTGTTTTATGGAACATCTAATTAGAGACATATTTTACTATTTTAAAGGCTATGTATGTAAATATAATTTTTTTTATTTTTATTTATTTATGTGATAAATTTTCAAAATTAAAAGTTATGTTGCATATAGTGAGAGTTTTGAGATATTTGTTTTCTTAGAATAGAGATTTTACAGAATGAAGAGAAAATAGTGAAAATTAAATATATTATTATGAAGTTTGATTGTGAAACTTAGTGAACTTTTGCTTCTATGTTATATGGATGGTTATCATTGATTTTATTTTTGATTGTGCCAAAATAAGTGTGTATGTGCTCGGCATCAATAAGTCCATGTAAGAAACTGTAGTACATCATTTGAAATGGCATCTACTTCCACATATATATATATATATATATATATATATATCTAACATACTATGATTTTTAAGTCTTGGAGGGACTGTAGAGATATTTCTTAAATTTTAAAGGTTATTTTTGTAAAAAGAATATCTTACTATCCATTATTTTTTAATCTTAGGACTCAAGAGGTATTCTCTAAATTTACAAGGTTATTTTGGTCATATTTTCAAGAGTTTTCTTCTTTTCAAATTGCACATGATTTTGAGTTGTTCTATGTTCCATGTGAGCTAAACAAAATGGGCAAATGAATCAACATCCAAGACAAGAAGTATGGGATGAGCAGAGAAAGAAAGTAGGTATAGATGGTGATGGAAATTGGTGATGTTTGGTGGAAGAAGTTGAGAGATTTGGCAGGAGATTGAAAAAAAAAAAAGAAAAAAAGAAAAAAGAAAGATCAAATGGATGCCCATGAAGAAAAAATAAAGATGTTATTAAGAACCGGAAGAGAAAGAGATAGCTACTAGAGAATGAGAGGGGTTTTGGGTGTTTGAAGCTTCACGAGAAAGGAAAAAATTTTGGGAAAAAAAGAGAGGAAATGAAGATGAGGAAAAAAGTCTCAGGCTTTCCACGTTCGATCCGAAGCAACAGCATCAACTGGTGGTCCTGGTGGAACTGGCACCATCATCAGCCTATTGAAATATACCCTGTCGATTGCATTTATCAGAGAAAGAAAGGGAAATGGATAAGAGAAAGATAGTGGCAGATGAGAGAGGGGTGGTGATTCTTAAGTTGATGTCTTCTATGTTTTTAACTAATTTCAGGTGATTTATTAACTCACATCTTCCTTTTCTTTTATTTTTTTTCCTTTTCTTCATATTCTAGTTACCTTGAACTGGGGAGTCCAAATCGATAACTATTTTAATATTAACTAAGTTTCATATTTTTCTTATTCTCTTTTACTAAATTTACAAATCAAACTGAGGCTTTTGATTTACAAAAAAGTTATGTGGTAAAGGCAAGTGACAAGGAAGTGGCAAATAGAGCAAAGGAAATTAATGTGGAAGAACAAAAAAAAGGAAGATGAAAGTATCAAATGCTTGAATATGACACAGTTACGCCTGATAAGGATCCTTCATGAAAGGTATAATGTTATGTTACAATTAATTTCTATTTTAATTCTTTTTAGTTATTTCTTATTGTGTTTTATTTGGTGTTTGTAGTGTAGCTGAATGACACTTCCATGGAAGTTACTGATGAGAATCTTAATGTTTCGCAATTAGCAAAAGCCAAAGCCATGAATTTGTTTTTGCTAAATCAATGTAATGCAAGAAAGGTTTTTATTAACATATAAATGGAATAATTCATAATGATTTTTTAAAAATGTAATTTAGCAAATTAAACAATCAAGTTCTCATTGATAAGTTTATTTGTTATTTTTTTAGTAGAAAAATGTGGGCTCGTGGATATGAATTAGGAGAATGTTATCATTGTATTGCTCTTTCCACCTAAAGATTTGGTGAAGAATAATGTAAGAAAACTGACATTGTAATTTGCTTATTATATATATAAGGATATTCTTAATTTAAGTTCATAGTCTTAATTTGAGAAAGGCATAAATGTACGACAATATTTTTTTTACTAATAATAAGGTTAGTGACATTGTACAATGCATTGATTAGTAAGCTTTATAGAATTTTATCTTTGTAAATGGTTAACATGAACAATTAATTTGTATTGCTAATACATAGATAAATTCATTTTTCAAGGACAAAGTCTTTAAACAATTTAGAACTTCATTGTGCAGATGATTATATGGAAATAATTGTTGTTTTTCATATATGGCTTATCAATACAAATGTTGGCAGTAAATGAGACGTTAATGATGAAATTATTCTTCTTTTAAGAAACGTTGAAAAAAAAAGTAGGCATGTTCATGTAGTAAAACATTTCTTGGAAATTCTGTGTTTGATTTTCAACTATCTAATTTTAGATTATTTGGAAATTTTAATTTGAAGTGTTTTTTTTTTTTTTTGTTGGGACTAATTATGTAAGTTCTCACTATTTCAGGTTAAGACCATCGACCATCTTAAGTTCACAAAAAAAACAAGAGGGAGTTGTGCAGCATGTTGCTGAGGTAGACTAAAATATTTGCTTGATTTATTTGATGTTTAAATTTGGTTTTTGCTTGATTTATTTGGATTTAGGGTTTTACAATTTAATATGATTGGTTGGAATTAGTTTTTTGCTTACTTTTTATTTAAATTAAGGGGATTTTTGAGTTGATTGTTTGATAAGGAGAAATTTAGAGGGACTTAGAAACATCATCTTTTTTGGAGAATCGTGAATTTTAATTCTCAAAACCCAACCTTCTCTTGCTTTTTAATCTTTCTCGGGAAACGAATTAAAAGAAGACATTGTTTACGCTTACACTATGATTGCAATATAATGGAAGAGGATTGCATGTTCAAGGAGTTCATCTCAGCTCTTTCGTAAGTTTATTTATACCAAAACCCTTTTTCTTTCAAACCAACTCCACTTCTTTCCCTTTAATATTTCTAAAAATTGTAATGTACAATGCTCAAAACTATCATTGAACATTCAAAAATTAATTGCCAAGATTTATTAATTTTTATTCAATGTTTTAGTTAGCTTCGAATTATAGCATTCATGCTAAAAAGAAAAAAAAAGTTGAATATGATTTGAGTCGCTTTTCTTTTTCATTCTTAAACATTTAATGTTTGAGTTTGAGGCTAGGGATATATTAAATACATCTTTATGTTTTATGAACTATTTTGTTTTGACTTATAAGGGATTATAGCTAAGTAAACTTAGGGTAGGCCTATGTTACATGGGGAATGTGGCTTAATTGTTTTCTTTCTATATGCATTTTTAGTTATCAATAGGCAAAATATGGCCTTTTCCTCTGTCTAACAGAATTAAGGGTGCTAAAGAGAATCAAATTAAGATTATGTTTTTTTAATGGCATTTTTGGTCAATATTAATCTTTTATGAACACAGTCTATTCTCATTGCCTACTTATCTCTTAGTATTTTTAAGTATTCTCGCAAGATAATTGTGCTTAGAGTTAGAAATGAATTTAAAATATATATATATATATATATATATTGAATCTTTAGTTCTATTTCCATCTTTGGGGTAATACCCTTTGGATGCAATAAATGGGGCTGTGTTTGTTTATTAGTCTACTCTATGCACTCACCTAAAAGTTATCTATTGTTGAATACTCTGCAATAATCTACACTAAGCATTCTCGGCAGTCGTTGGTTCACCTTTTTTCGCAAGCATATTAAGGAGATATTGAACTCTGAAACACTTCTAGGTGCAGTGCCATGGGTTTAATATTCAATATGCGTGGGTTTTGTTTTTGTGTGTTAGATACTCTAAGTACTCTTAACGTGATGCATTATATTTATATTGATAATCGACTTATTGTTGCAATATAAATTGCTTCTCTCGGCATGATATTGTCGTTCTAAATATTTATTTTTTACTAAGTATTTGAATACCAAAAGAAAATAGCATATTTCTCTTATTTGGCTTTATTGTTTGTTTAATTCTTCAATATTAATCGTATTTATGGGCTTTCAATGAAAAAAATTGGAAAATATATACATATAGTTCGTTGAATCTGATAGTTATTTACTCTAAAAATATTTTTAGATTTTATTGAATTTTTTTAATCTTAAAATCAATGAGTTGGTTAAATCAGATCCATTTGAGGTCTTTTCCAATGATATTAATGTCAATTATTTGTTTATTTTCTATTTCTGTTTTTTTCTCTTTGTTATCTAATTTGTTAAGTTCATTTTATGATTTTAGGAGTTCCATGATTAATACAAGAAGGATCACTTTAAGAACATAGTTTTTGTTGCTGTAGGTAAGAGCAATTTTTTCGTTTATAGTCGTAGGTTTCTTTTTTTCTGGTTTAATTAAGTTTGTTTGATATATTTCTCTTATGGGGTCAACTTTGGGTTAGCGAAGCTGGTGGAGATAGATGAAAAAGATTTATTTGGAGTTGCAAGTGTTTTGTTGTTTTTATCATTAAAATTTTTTAAAATAATACATGCAAATCTGTTTGATAAAATTTAAAATAAGTGGATTTAGACAAAAAAAAAAAGTCTTAATGTTGTTAATGCAAGAAATCCAAAGGTTGAGGTGCAAAGAACATAAAATACACAATTCAAATGTTCCTTTCATGTATTAGTGATATGTTTTTGTTTGACATATGCATGTGAAGCTTATTTTTTGGCATGAATAATTTATTTTTTTATTTACTTATTTACAAGAATCAAATTAAATTACGTTAAGTGCATTTACTTTATCCTTAAGTTCATTAATAAATTATTAAAGAAATTCATTCTACTTTTGATTATGTCTTGCACTAATGTTCATTTATTTACTATCAATTCCATAGTTAACATTGCTCAACAAATACGAGTTTGACGATGCTCTTTTTTGTTTCTTTAGAAAAAGTCCTTTTTTCAGCAACTTCAATATTGGCTGCGTTTATGCATTGCCCAATACTGGATGGTTTTATGAACTTAGGCTCCTTGAGGTGGTTTATGCGTTTTGCTTTTTGAAGTTTGAAGTGCTTCTTACAACACCGTTTCCAATTATAATAGTCTTATACTGCTATTAGTCTCTTTTGTTTTGTTTTTTTTTTTCTTAACTAAATTGCATTCTTTTTGGTATTTATGTTTATATTTGAAAATATATGCCCTTAAGTGTTTTTATTATTACATTGGAATTATTAACTCCATTATAGTTTTTAATATAATGATATTTGGAAGATGTCTATTGCTTAACTTCTTTCAATCCTCTTGATTAAATATGTTATTACATGAATTTGAATTATATTAATTTGATTGACTACCCATAGCAAAGCGTGAGCAATCATCTAGTATATATTGTAGTTGAGCTTAAAAAAGTGAGAAGCTAAAGTTCTAAATAATGTCTTACAAGAGCCTAGTAATGGGAATACGGCCTAACATAGAAAGGATTAAGAGGCTTACAATCAAAATAGCTAGTATTGAATCACTGGGCCTATAATTTTTGCTTTTACATTGGTGCAAATTGGTGTTTGTGTGTTTCGACGTACTATTTTTAGTTTTTTTATATTTTTAAATATTTTTTTCATATATACATATATATATTTATAGCATATTTTCATTTTTTTAAAAAATATATTAAATAAACATATAAATATATTTCTATTATATGCATATATATATATTTATATTCAAATATAAATTTTAAAATTATTATTAATTAAGTTTAGTAGCCCAATTTAATTAACATATTTTATTTTTAAATATAATTATAAAAAATGGCAGAGACAAGAAAAAAAATCATAAATTAGTTTAAAAAATCAAATAAATGAAATTTTTAAAGAAAATTATAAAAAAATTAAAATTTTGTGTCAATCTGTATGAATTGATACAGACCAGTATTGACCAGTATCGATTGATAGAAGCTGATAAATCACTATGGACTAGTACAAAAATCGAAACGGTATACTATTGATATCATTTCATTTTTATCATAAAATCAGTACATACCAACTTATATATAAGTTACTATGCTTACATCACCTTAAAAAATCAAACTGCTTACATTATGTTGCCAAGTAATATGAAGACTGATACGATACAAAAATTCAAAAAGCATGAGATAGTCAAAGATATATGGATTCCCATACAAATAATTATTGATTAAAGTTTGTGTATTAAAATAAGATGACTCACAATCAAATCTGAAACCTATAAAAATATGTTAATCACAATAAAAATAGCTTTTTAAGATATACATCAAACATGATTAGTAAACAAAAAGAGGTTAATCACGCCCGACTACGGAGCAATAACCGCAAGCTATGTCCTTACCCTATAATTGGGAGAGCATAGTGTAGGCCTAATATTTATTAGCATTAAACAATACAAGTAAGGTTCAAGCTACGTCCTTACCCTCTTATTTGGAGTGCATAATCCTTACCCTGTTATTTGGAGTGCATAATGTATGTTCTTGCCCTATAGTTGGGAGTGCCCAATTGTTATGAGCATTAAATAATATAAATAAATTTGATGCAGTTCTCTGACCGAAAATTTTGTCAGTTCATTTAAAAGAAAATTTTTTTAAGTCAAGTTTTTTCAAAAACATTTATCAATGCCTAAATATTAAAATCATCCCTCATAATGACACCTGTAGATCCCCCTTTTTTTTTTTTTTACTTTATTAATAAAAATAATGTGCATCAAAGTATTTATAAGTTGTAATGATTATCATTAATAATCATTAATAAGAAAATTAACAAAAATTAACTTTTAGAGATGGCAATGTAAGTGGATTTGGATATAAATCATTTGATATTTATTATTTAAATATGCTTTAATTTTAGTTGAGAGTGTCGAATATCTTAATTTGTAATTCAAATCCATGATATTTATACGCATCTCATATCCATTTACATATTTAATTATAGTTCAATTTTATATTTTTATTTTTTTAAAAAATAATTTAATAAATTTGGATTTAAAAAATTAGGATTTCAACAAATATTTTTTTTTGAATCAAATGTAGATTCAGATAGTATTATGAGAAAAAATTTTAAAAAATTAAAAAACTAGTTAATATTTAAAAATATTTATTATTTATTACTATTATCATAAATAGTTATTAATAAGGGAAGAAAATAATATTTTCTTGCAAAACATTTATGAGAGAAAAAAAGTTATTATCTATTATTCTTATAATAAATAATTATTAATAAGGCGATAAAAAATGTGAAAAAATTTTGCAAGTATTTTTTTATTCTTTATCGAATAAAAAGGACATACTAGGAGTAATTGATCGGTTTGAACTCTTGTGAAAGTAAGTTCTGGTTGGTAAAAAAATCCACCCAAGATTTATCCTTTTATGAATTTTTCGTTTAATTTTAAGATAAGTTATTTTATAATTTTATGTATTTTATTTAAAAATTATTCAATAATAATTTTTTATTTGTGTGAAAAATTTTATTTGAAATATTTAATATAAAAATAAATATTAAAATTTAAAAAAATTTTGAACAAATAATTATTATTTAATATAATTAAAATTATAGAAAAAAATCAAAGTTTATAGCGAAGAAGAGAAACCACTCTAGTAGTATATTATTTTACCTTTTGCATATATATTGAAACAAAACATTTCAAATTCATTATTAATCAGACCTGTTCAAATCTATTTCAATTCAGTTTGAATTAATATTTAATTAATATAAAATATTTATTTAATTAAAAATATAAAATTATTATTTAATTTTTTAAAAAATAAAATAAATTTTTAAATTCACCGAACCGATCCAAGTTTATCCATATACAAATCTATTATCGACTTTCTCGAGGGCATTAATATTGAAATATTATTACACTTTAATTATAAATATATTTCTTTTTAGGGCAATTAATAAGGTTTTTTTGAACGACTAGGAAGAACTAGACCTGTTCCGAGCAAGCCGCTAGAGTCTTGATATAAATTTTTTTATTTAGATTGATTTAAATTACTATTTAATTAATAAAAAATTATTTAAATTTAATTATAATATTATAAATATTATATAAAATATTTTTTTAATATTTTAACAATAATTAAATTCTACAAATTGAATTTAAGTAAAATTTTTTTGGATTATTGTCTGTTCTATAAATGCCTCTAAAGAAAATACCTCACATTTTAATATGAGATGCTCTGTATAATGCAATCTATTTGTCGGGGCAAACTTGTCAATCTGATTTTTAATATTAAATTTTTAATACATCTATATTTGGGGAATGAATTTCATAATTGATAGGTGGGTTTTACACGTGATCAACCGTAATAATTAATATATTAAAAAATCTATACTCTTTATAATTTATAATTCAGTTGCACATTAAATTGACTGTTGTAATTCGATTATAAAATTAAAAAATAATTAAATTATACTATATAAAATATAAATATAAATGTTAATTAAATTTTAGATTTTTTTAATTAATTCTTTTTAAAATTTTTTATGCATTTAAAAATTTAACCTTCTGACGTGATTGTTGGCTTTAATTAAAAATTTTCCTCAAAATTCTTTCATATTTTTCTGCCTAATTCTTTCACACATTATTTCTTCTCCTATGTAATAAATACATAGTAGAAAAGTTCAAGAATTTTAGGGACTCAAGTACCAAACTCATCAAGGCTTTCAAGTCCAATATTTTATAAATATACCTTTCTTAATAAATAATCATATTTATTTAGGGATAGCAAAATCTGAATCGTTTGATAGATTCTAAATCGATCCGCTCTGAGTGGAGAGGGTTTTTTTTTTTTTTTAAATGGTGGAGGTAGAGTGAGGCAAAGCAAGTATTTTTGTTTAAAAGGTTGGTATAGAGCAATTATGGTATTTTGCCTCGCCGATTGTAATTACTATTTTACCCTTACATATTTAGTTTTTAAGAAAGATAATATGGTAATTATATCTCTTATAATGTATGTTTTATATTTTATAGTTTTATAATTTATGTTTATAGATGTTTCAAAAATATTTTTTCTTTCAAAATATATTGTTTGAAAAAAAATATGAATAAGTAAGAAATATCAGATGGAGTGAGGGGATGGAGCGGTAATAAATGTATCTAATATCTATAAAGGCAGTAATGATATTAAAAATTCAATATCTATAGACGAACAAAGCGAATGGTGGAGTAGAGCAATCCACCATGAGGGCAAAAGTGGATTTAGGAATATCTGCACCCACCTCGCGCCATTGCCATCCTTATATATAGTTGTCCAATGTATTGTGAGAAAAGAACACCTCCTGCAAAGCATTATTTTCTATATGGAAAAAACATGTTGAACTTTGAAGCTCAAATTCTTTCAAAAGAAGTTATCAAACTATCTTCACTAGAAATTGATCAAAGAAAACCTTTCAAACTTAGTCTATTTGATCAGCTAACTCCTACTCGTTATGTTTCAAAAATATCTTTCTATTTCGTGAGTAATACCAATTTCAATATTTTGACTCAGCTAAGGACATCTCTTTTAGAAACCCTCAACACTTTATATTTTTTTCTCTAGAAGAATTTCTGATGATAACATGTTCATCCATCATTTTGATGCAAGTGTTCTATTTTTATCGACTCAAATAGGTTGTAGATTATTCGAATTTCTCAAGCATCATGAACTTTAGTCCTTGAACACATTGCTTCTAAGCTGTCATTTTTTCAAGGAATCAAACAATCAGGTTCCTTTCTTGGTTTGTCAAGTCACCATTTTTTATTGTGCGGGGTTAGCCTTAGGCCTCAATACATCTCTTAAAATAACTGATAAAGAAATAGGCATTATTTTGTGCAATGTTTGGAGTAGAATCTCTAGAGAATCCCACCATGTCATTGGTCCTGGTTTAGCTGATGCCTCCTTTATCTTTCCACGAAGAAATCCAATATTGAAAAATTACTTATCATTGATGGAAAACTTGTGTTTCACGAAAGCTACTTATATTACAAGGAGACTTGTATGACTAAAAGGAAAGCCGAGGCTACATCAACACACACTGAAGCTATTATAAGTTTCATCTAGAAATGTTCTATGGCAGCGTCGAAGGCAGTTACGGGGTCCTTGAAACCATAAATTATAGTCCAAGCTGTGAAGATGAGGCTAAGAGCAAAGCTTACTTCATCGGATGCTTCAATTGGAAATGTGTTTTAGTAGGGAAATGCACTTTCGAATCCAGCTGAGAGAGGCACTAAGTTGTCCAAGTTGGTTGATTTTATGAGCCAATCCATTGCTGTTTCTAACAATGAATACTTGAAATTTGTACAAAGTGAACAAGGGTTTCAAACCATATATGAGCACTTGAACTAATTGGAAACATTGTATTCCATGGAAAACCTCGCATTTTTTGCCTTCACTAGCTGGCTAAATAGTGGCTTAAACAAAGTAGATTTCAGATGGGGAGCTCCATGTTCATTTGCTTTGTAGATGTTCATTTTTGGCCAATAACATATGGCATAAGTACTTTCACACAAGTACTTTGATAGAAGTACTTTAATATAAGTACTTTGGTAGAGGTACTTTAGCATAAGTAATTTGACACAAGTACTTTGGTAGAAATACCTTGGTAGAAGTACTTTGGCATATGTACTTTAGCACAGGTACTTTAGCACACGTACTTTGGTACAAGCACTTCGGTATAAATACCTTGATAGAGGTACGTTAGAACAGGTACTTAGGCATATGTACTTTGGCATAGATATTTTGGCACAGGTATCTTGGCACAAGTACATTAGTACAAGTACTTTGACACAATAGTATCTTGGCACAAGTACTTTGGAAGAGGTACTGTGGCATAGGTATTTTGGTAAAGGTACTTTGGCCGAGATACTTTGGCACAACACTCTTTGGCAGTAGTGTTACCTTGCACAACAAGCCATACGTAATAAAGACCATGGAGTCAACCTGGAAAGGTTGTCATTATTCTTGGTTTTTCTCTACGTTTAGGATGTCTTAGAGAGTATGGCTTGGAGGCTCAGATATGGAAACTATTAAGAAGTATTTTTCTTAACCTTTCTTTGGAATACAAGTGCTACTTTTTTTTTTGTTGTACAAGTAGTACATTCTTAAGCGTGTTGTCCTATAATTAATGCCCATTATATGTTAGTAAAACATCCCTAAGGGAGTAACTTCCTATAATCACCTCAACCCATTATTTTCATAACTTCTATCTCAATCCACTACTTTTGTAACTTCTATCTCAATCCACTACTTTTGTAACTTTCATCTCTTCCTGGTATTTATTTTAGTAACTTCTCTTGAGAGGCTATAAATAGGGATTCCAAATTTTTATTAAGTATCTTTTGGCATATTTTGGGCAAACTTATAGCTTTAAAGAATTCTTTACAACTTTCCTTCTAAAATCCTATAACCATCACAACCTTCACCATCCTCAGCTACTTACAACCTTCGTCATTACTACCTACCACTGTACTTGTCTTCTAGGGTCTGCTCCAATCTTCCTTTTTGCTATCTCTTTATTATATCATGTTTTACTGGTTTGCAACATATTCTTGTCTGCTAAAAAAAACCATTACTTTTTGGCGACTCCATTAGGGAAAAGCAATTGCATTAGGTAAAAATTTTTTTGACTTTATTTCATTGGAAAATATGAAAGATGCTACCAGAAACCAAAATACAATAGTCCCATCTTACATCCAGGACTTGATGAAGATGATGAAAGCTAACAAAAAAATAATGCAAATGTTAGATCCTTCTTCTGTGCTACCACCTCATAAGTCCAACCTGTGAATAATGAAAATGAAAACAACTTTGGTGGAGTTATTGCCATTGCAAATGGCAACAAGGAAAATACATCTGATGCCTCTAACCTTATGCTATCTGGAACCCTTAGCCTAAGTAACACTACCATCCATAACCTAATCATCATCACCCAAACCACTTCTACTGAAAACCAAGGCATGATGAACACCCAAGCTGGAACTCCTATGTTTATAGTGTAGACTACTGAAACTTAAACCTTTATTACAAAGAAAGAGCTTGAGAGGTTGTTTGATCAGAAAAACAAAAGCCTTAGTTTCTTTGAATTTAATTTTAAGCTTCCATATCCTGCTAGGATAGCTGCTAAACCATATCTAGAGGACTACACTAGTCCTAAATTCAAACAATTTAATAGCAAGACAGGATACTTACAAATATGTGATGAAGTTTATGGAAACTCTTGGAATGGTAGGTTTGGATGATGATCTGAAGTTAAACAAGTTTTCTAAGTCTCTCAATGAAAAAGCCTACACTTGGTATGTCAACCTTATTCTTGGTTTTATGGAGTCTTAGAGTCAGATGTGTAGGATATTTGGAGAGAAAATTTTCTTTCCTCAAGAAAAGTTAGTCCTGTTGACTTGGATAGGGAATATCAAAGGTCAAAGAAAGATGTCATGGATTACATCCAATGCTTTAGAGAAAAGATATTAGATATACAAGAACTACATGATGAGAAAGAATTGTTAAAGTATGCATATAAGGAATATTTGATGAATTTCAACTTTATTTAAAAAATCTATCACTATATTCTTTTTCTAGTTTGGTGGAGGTTGCAAGAAGAACCAACAATACTATCATTAGGAATAATAAATGAATCTATCATTTTCACCAAAGAAAGAGTGACTTTTTAGTCACAAATAAAGAGAAATCACATAAGAAATTCAAACTTAGCTATGATGAAAAGGTCTCTCTAGCGTCATTTTCATGCTTTGTAGAAAAAGTTCTTGATCTCTTGAATAAATAGGTGAATGAAGATAGTGTACGTCTACCTAATGTTGAGCATCAGCCAAACAATGGAGAAAAAACAAGTTCTATGTATTGTCATTTCCATAAAACTATGGGACATTCTATAAAGGAATGCAATGCTCTGAGAAAAATTTACCATGGAAAGATGAAGAACAATTAAATGTTGATCCAAAGGTATGTATCCAAATTTAATGAAGTAATTATTGTTATTATTATTTATATGTGTTTGGAAGTAGTTTTCTATTGATATTTAAATATATTTCTGCAAATTTGAATTGTTGCTTTGCCTTGTACATATATAAAACATGATTGATTGAATTAATTATTCTCTATAACACTAAGTAGAAAGCTTGTCCCCTTAGTACCATTAACTTATATAGTGGTAGACCGTTGTGGCCTCATGTGCTACTTTCATTGCAATTTTATTTACAAATTCTAAAATAGGGGAAAAGTCAACTGTTGCAGTCTTATGCGCCATTTTCGTTACTCTCTTATATACAAGTTTTTGCAATAAAGAAGTTGATCATTGTGGTCTTGTGCACCATTTCCATCGCTCTCCCTAATATAAGTATTTTTAATAGAGAAGTCGATCATTATGGTCCCATGTGCCATTTCTGTCACTCTTTCATGTACGATTTCTTCTAATAGAGAAGTCAACCATTGCAGTTTCTGTGCCACTTCCATCATTCTTTCCAACACAAGTTTGTTAATGGAAAAGTTGGCCATTTTGGTCTCATGCACCACTTCCGTCACTCCCTCATATACAAATTCTTCCAATAGAGAAGTTGATCGTTGTGGTCTCATGCACCACTTCTATCATTCTCTCTAATTTATAAGTTCTTCTAATAGAGAGGTTAGCTGTTATGGTCTCATGGACCATTTTCGTCACTATCTTATACACAAGTTCTTCTAATGGAGAAGTTGATCGTTTTGGTGTCATGCACCACTTCTCTCATTCTCTTTCATTTATAAGTTCTCCTAATGGAGAAGTCGACTGTTATGGACTTATGCACAATTTTCGTCACGCTTCATGTATAAGTGCTATTAGCAAAGAAGTCTATCATTGTGGACTCATGTGCCACTTTTGTCACTTTCATCAATATAAGTATACTTAATGAAGAAGTCGACTATTGTGGTTTCATGCACTATTTCCTCCATTCTCCATACACAAATATTCTTAATAGAAAAGTTGATTGTTGTGGTCTCATGTGTCACTTCCATCACTCTCTCATTTATAAGTTCTTTTAGTGGAGAAGTCGATCGTTTTGGACTCATATGCCACTTCCATCACTCTCCTCAATACAAGCACACTTACTAAAAGTCGATCATTGTGGTCTTATGCACCATTTTCGTCACTATCCATGCACAAGTGCTCTTAAGGGAGAAGTTGATCATTATGGTCTTAAGTGCCACTTTTGACACTCTTTCATTTATAAGTTGTCCTAATAGAAAAGTAAATCGTCATGGACTCATGTTCCACTTCCGTCACTCTTCTTTATATAAGAACGCCTAGTGAAGAAGTCAACTGCTGTGGTCTCAAACACTAGTTTCATCACTCTTCATATACAACTACTATAGTTGATACTAATGTTCCTCATGCCATATGTTAAGATCTATGTGTGTCTAACTTCTTTTACACCAGTATTATGTTGAAATGTTAGACTTGTTCTTACGTTACACTTCACACTCTCTGAATGGTTCACTAGATGGGTTTTGCAAGACATTTTTCATGCAATAGGTAAAGTTTGATAATACTAACAATGTTTCCCCAAGAAAATGCAAGTACGATGCAAAATGCAGGCAAGCCTAGCAAAAAAAAAAAAAAAAAATTCTTACCATGGACAAGTGCTACAAGTTATGTACATGGCAATTTCAAACAGAACAAAAACATTTCACAATTTCTGCTTTGTGTCAATCGATGCTTCACTAGCTAGTAGAGTTCCCTACCGTATGCAAGTTAGTTAAGTACGTACATTTCACAAATAGTTTTGTAATTATACAATGATAAGATTCTATCTTCTACAAAAAAGTTTCAAAACGATTTTTTTGATAAAAATTTCTAGCGTGTTGAATTGTCTAAAAAATGAATGAAGCAATTGTATTAAATTTTGAGATTTAAAATTTTATTAAAAATTTATTATTATGCCAAATTTATCAAATAACTTGTTACGAAACAACGTAAAATTTTTTTTATTTTTGTAGTAATAATAATAATAAAAAAATTATTGTGATTCTATACGAGGTCTCATGAGATAGCAAGTTTTACTGTCTCATAGGATTGTTACTGCAAGTAGAGGATGTCGCTTTAGACTCGCGAGGTTCTATGAGTTATTGATAAGTAAGTTTTTGGTTATCCCACTGACATGAATAATTTGTTATTATTATTTTTATTTGTCTGAGCCCTTTTTATGCCTAGGGCCAATGTGTTGAGTTGTACATTTTCTCTCATGACATACCTGTCAGATCCAATCAAAATTCAAGTATTAACCTATCTTGGATGATGACTTGTGGTTAATACATAGGGGCTAATGTCTTTTGATTAATGCATTTGTGAAGGGCTATAAAGTATGACATGCTTATTCCAAGATATTCTTTATATCTCTTACACTAATATTTATATATATTTTTTATTTTTTTATTATGAACAAAATTTGCACAACCGCAACCACCATGCAAAGCAAATAGCTTGTAAGTTTCTATTTTCTTGGTTGCACGTTTTGTCTATCATTATAACTGTTATTTTCATTCCATAATTATATATATTTCAATATTTTTTCCTGCTCATATTCACGTAGTTAGACATCAAATTATTTATTATTATTATTTTTTGATGAAATTATTATTAATTATGAAAATTATTGATGTATCTTATTCAAAATTATATTTATTTTTATATATTCTATTCTAATGCATGAGGTTTTTTTAAACAAATCAAAAATAATTAATCAATTAAAAAATCATAATCACACATATTTATTTTAATGCGATTATTATTTAAAAAATCATAATTTTTTTAATTCCAACAAAAAAACCCAGTGCGCTTATGCTTGCTTTTGTGCCAGCAGCATGTATGGTTAACATTTTATCAAATATCATTTTTATTTTTTTTCAAAAAAAAAAAAAAGAGTATGTGAGATTTATTTACAAAGCCATGCATGATTCATTATTGCTAGGTATTATTTAAAAAATCATAATTTTTTTAATCCCAATAAAAAAAAAGGAATGCGCTTATGCTTGCTTTTGTGCCTGCAACGTGTATTGTTAACATTTTATCAAATATCATTTTTATTTTTTTCAAAAAAAATGAGTATGTGAAATTTGTTTAAAAAGCCATGCATGATTCATTATTGCCAGGTACGTAATTAGCTCTTTAAAAGTTTCTGGCTTAATTCTATGCATCTTCCTGTAGGTATGGTCCCACAAAGATACATTTTGACGCTCTTAAAAAACTATTTCAACAATTCAACCTAGAGAGCTTTGTGTGGTTACTTCCAATGTTTTTTTATTAACTAGTTATCTGCGAGATAGTGTTTACTTTGAAAGGTAACAGCTAATGGGTATTACCTCGTGGAATAATATCTGTAAGACAATAGCTGCTGAGTAATAACCGTGAGGCAACATCTGTGAGGAAATATCTACTAGACAATAGCTGCTAGGTGATTACTGCGAGACAGCACCCGTGAGGTAATATTTGTGAGCAATATCTGCTAAATAATTGTCACTAGACAATATCCGCTAGATAATAACTTCCGCTTTCTGTAATCCTTTTAATTCATGCAATTTGAACAAGTTCCAATTACATGTATAGATGTATTAAAAAAAACCTCAATAGCATATGCACTTTACATGTTTTTTAATGAAAAAAATGCAAATTGCAAGTCGCCCACGAAAGTGTTTTACATCTTACTTTGTTTATATTATTTATGCCAAAAACTTTAACTTTTGACCATCTTTTTTGCACATCATTTTTTTCTTTGACATCACCATGCATTTATTTTTCTATACTATTCGCTTAAGCACATGTAGGTGTGCCAATAAAATTTACATACATATATATATATATATATGTATATGTTAAACCATATTTATTCACAGTGGCTCACGATTCCCATCAAAGTGTTGTAAACCTTTTAATTTATTTATTTATTTTTTAAAGATGTATGAGAATTTTTTTCTTTTTAAAAAAATTATCATACGGGAGGCAAAATGTAGATGCCTATTTTTGGCCAATAACATATGCATGGGTATTTTAGCACAGGTACTTTGATAGAAATATTTTACTATAAATACTTTAACAGAGGTATTTTAGCATAGGTACTTTGACACAAATACTTTGGTAGAAGTACTTTGGTTTAAGTACTTTGACAGAAGTACTTTGGCAGAGTTAATTCAGCATAGGTATTTTGGTACACGTACTTTGATACAAGTACTTCGACACAAGTATCTTAGTAAAGGTATGTTGGACTAGCTACCTTGGCACAAGTATCTTGGCATATGTCTTTTGGCATAGTTATCTTGGCATAAGTGCATTTGTATAGGTTTTTTGGCACAGGTACCTTGGCAGAGGTATCTTAGCATAGGTACTGTGGCACAAGTATTTTGGCAGAGGTACTTTGGCAGAGATACTTTGGCACAGCACTATTTGACAGTAGTGTTACTTGGCACAGCAAGTCATATGTAATAAAGATTGTGAAGTCAAACCCCGAAGGTTAGTAGGATTCTTGGGTTTTCTCCATGTATGGGATGTCTTGGAGAGTATGACTTAGAGGCTTAAATATTGAAACTATTAAGAAAAGTACTTCTTAACCTTTCCCTAGAATACAAAGGCTACCTTTATTTTTCATTGCATAGGCAGTACATTCTTAAGCGTGCTATCATATAACCAATGTCTATTCTATGTTACTGAAGCATCTCTAGGGGAGTAACTTCCCATAATCACCTTAACCCACTATTTTTATAACTTCCATCTCAATCTGCTACTTTTGCAACTTCCATCTCAACCGACTACTTTTGTAACTTCCACCTCTCTCTAGTATTCGTTTTAGTAACTTCTCTTGAGAGGCTATAAATATGGATTCCAAATTTTAATTGAGAATCTTTTGCCAGTTTTAGGCAAACTTATAGCTTTAAAGAATTTTTTACAACTTTTTCCTCTAAAATCCTATAACCACCGTAACCTTTACCATTCCCAGCCACTTACCACCTTTATCATTATTATCTGCACTGTACTTATCTTCTAAGGTCTGCTCCAATCTTTCTCTCTACCATCTCTTTATTACATCCTGTTTTACTAGTTTATAACTTTTCCTCGTCTATTAAAAAAGAACCCCATTACATGCTCTATTTGGAAAAGTTGGCCCTGAACTTTGAAACCTCACTATTCTCATTGAAACAAAATGTGGCAAAGTAATTAAAGCTTAGATAACCTTGAATGATAAAAGAATGTCTATGGTAGAAAAAAGTTCCTAAGTTCCTTAAGTTTGCTTCTGTATTTTCAAAGATTTCAAGCTTATGAGTGTCTTGGAAACACTTTGATTATCAATAAATTAGTCTTTAGTCTTTGAGGTGTTTTTAAGCATGGTTGTCAACCATCTTGAACTCTATTTTTTAATATATATTTTGATATAGATATGGAGATATGATCTTCTAAATATACGAGAGAACTTAGAGAAAAAATGAATATATCATATGTATTAGACATATACCTGTATCTAATAATCACAGCTCATAACATAAGTCAATTATCAAAGATGGTTTCTTTTATTAGTTATAGTTTGTGTTACTAAACCAATATTTATTGAAAATTATTTTGGCATTTCCCATATTTATTCATCCATGTTATTATACATATTTGCATGGTTGAAATAACCAGACTGGACTGGCTAGTTGAATCAATTCAACAAGACATTAGTTGTCTGACTGGCCTGAGACTATTAAAAAAACCAAAATTTAATTGAACAGACCTAAAACTGGTTCACAAAAAAATTCAAAAAAGGGAAAAATCCATTTTTATATTTTTAATTATTTTTTTAAAAAATAGTTTTTTGTATTTGATGAGATTTGAACTTATAACCTCTCAAACTTATAATGAAAACTAAACCACTAAGCCAAACACATATTTTTATTAATAATTTAGTATATTTAAGATTTATTTAATATTAAAATTCTTTAAAAAACATTTAAAAATCCTAATTAAATAAATCAACCAGTTCAACTGGTCAAATTGAAATTTAAAAATCACATTATTTTGATCTCCGATATGATTTTTTTAACCTTGTATAATTCATTGATTAAGATGACTAGGGGGCTTGATTTCAGCTAAAAATAATGGACTACTTGAATATCCTTTGTTTTCATACTTCAATAAAATCAACATAATTCGTAAATATCAACTAATTAATTTTCTTTCCCTTTTCTTATTGAGTGCTTCTTTGTACAAAACAATTCTCAATACTATCGTGAAAATTACCTTGGTTAATTCAAGTAGTTTGGTACTTGTTCCCTTTAAGCAAGGCCTTAAGTTGAAGCCTTATGACTGGAGAAAACCAGCGATAAGAGAGCCTTACCCTTATAATGGACCGAGCAGGCTTAACCTAAATTAGTCGGAGTGTAGTCAACTTTTGAATATTGGGGTTTCGACAAAAACTATCATGAAAATTCCTTTATTTTGGATTGTGAACTATCTAAGGAAATGACTAATAATAGAAAGAAGAAAAACTGCAGATACCAAAGACTTAAATTATAGTCACTGATGAATTTTCAATCTTGTTATATCTATTGTGATTGCAAACTTAACTAATGTTGTTAAAGTTTGTAGTCACTACAATCAAAGTTTTTTTTTTTTTCATTTTGCACAATTTATTGCAAAACATAATAATTATAATTTAAACAAAATTATTTTTATTTTGTAAATCAAATCTATAATATATATGTGTGTGTGTAATTCCTGATTGAAGATTATAACATAAATACTTTTATAAAAATTACATAATTAAATAATTTAGAGGATTTTTTGATGATGAACCGGTCTCATTGATTCAGGATAAAGTTTCAAAGACCTTTGGATTAAAGTTTTATTGAATAAAAGAATCAAAGGATTTTTGTATTTTAAGATCCAAAGATCGTAACTTTGAAGTTAGATAAACAAAAATTTTTATTTGCCTCCAAAATTTTCTAATCATATTTTTGACATAAAATTTGTGTGAACAATAATATAATGCCATTTATTATCCTCTTTGTCAATAAAACGGTTGAATATTAACCTGATAGTATTCCTTAAGCTTCCCTCATCCATAGTACATTTTTTCATATGTACCTTTTTAAAGTATTATTTACCTTAGTCTACTTGTTCCAATAATAGATTATTTAAAAACATGAATCAAAGATGTAATATTGATTTGAACATAATGGATGGTGGCTTAAAATAATTCATCCATCTTTCTTACAAGGTATATTTCGGTAAACTTCGGTTTGATACCCAGCATCAATCCCCTTGAAACTTGACCTTTTTTATATACAAAATTCACCTTCTTTATAAGGTAGATTTCAATAAAGTTAGGTTAGATTTCCAACATCAATTTCTTTAAATCTTGACCTTTTTATATATAAAATTTACTCACTTTTCTAACAAGGTGAATTCGAATAAAATTAAGTTTGATTCTAGCATCAATTCCTTCAGCCTTGACCTATATATAAAAGAATGGATGACAGCTTATAAGCATATCAATGTTTTTTATTATTCATGAAAATTAGAATTTTATATATACTTTTAGTTTTACAGCTGTAGATGGGTTACTCAGTAAAGTGCTTTTAGTCCAATGATTGCTTCAACTTTTAGAAGTGCAAAGTCATTCTCTATTTCTAATGTTCAAGCACAATGTATTAATTCAAGTAAGGGTATGACTGATGGAAAGGAGCTAATCTTCTTTTTAATTGTGTTATGGAAAAATAGTTTTATTTTGAGAAGGGATTATTTTGATAAGGGATTTAAATTGCGATGTCTTTTAATTACTTCTCATTTATTATGATTGGGAATATTTATTTTGCAGCAATCAATAGTCATAAATATTGACCTTGAATATTAGTGAAAAAAAAAAAGCTGAAATTGCAAAATAGCAGCCTTAATGTCGTGTTACAACTAGTATTAAATTTCATATTTTTGATTAGATTAGAAGGATCTTTGCATGAAGTCACAAAGCCATAAGGTTTTTGCTTTATTTATAAAATTTACTCTTGAAGAGCCTAAAAATGTCGTGTTACAACCACTATTAAATTTCATAATTTTGATTAGATTAGAAGGATCCTTGCATGAAGTCGCAAAGCCATAAGGCTTTTGCTTTATTTATGAAATTTACTCTTGAAGAGCCTAAAAATGATAATTGAGACTGCCTAAAGAAATATGCTTTGTTTCATAAGCGGTTGTTTGTGCTAAAAGCATAGCTTGAAGCTTTTCTGGAGTTGGCTTCTAAAACTTTACGGCAAGTCTAGTGACCTTGTTCATCTTAATGATTTCTGTCAATTGGCCTACCGACAGGACCCAAAGGATTTTCTATATGGGTATCTTTTACTTTTGTAAAGCATTTGTATGGCAGATAATAGACCCGACAATCTCTAGCACAAAATTTGATGCAATTGCAGTGAAATGAATGCATTTCTCACTATTAAAATTAAATTTCAGCTCTTTCCGTTAAATAAATGCATTTTGCTTTTGCTTATTTTAGTGAAGCCAAATGATATTCGAATATTTGATTAAATAATAAGTTTTATGATATGTTAAAAGCGAATTTGGTATGTTAAAGCATAAAATTTGTTTTCATTTAAAGTGGGATTAAGTCATCAAATCAACATTTGTTCAAAATTTCCCGTACAGTTATTATGAAGTAACAAAAAAAATTAAAGTCGCCGTGACCTTTTTGGGCTAAGTGTTATCAATCAAATGTTAAAAACAGCCCCTTTAAAATATTTGAAATTATTTAAAACAAACTAATTTTAGAGTCTCAGTTGAAAATATGAGAAAGAGTTAGGTTCAGGAGCCTATCATGGGAGAGAAGGATTAAAATCCTACGATGCCAAAATTGGTATGTCTTAACCTTACGTTATCCTAAGTTCGAGTTTTATAATTTGAGTTTTGATATTCAGTCGTAACCCCTAAAAATGTTAAAATAATTTTTTTTATGACATAATTTAGAATTTATATACTTTCAAAAATTCCTATACTCTTGCAACTTAGTAGAATATGGGAGTTTTCAATTTTCAAAAACTTTCGAAGTACTATTTTGAAAAGAATATTTTTGTATTAATGCTATTTCCAAAATCTTCCCAATATCATGGCAAAAGATCCCAAAAAAAACCAGAATCCAAAAACATTGCTTTATTTTGGAATAAAATGAATTTTAATACATGATTATGCAATAGCAATTTAATCACGAAAACAAATTAATTCAATCTAATATGAATTTCCTACTTATTTTAATAAAATGTTTAGGGATCAATTTTATTAGAACGATCCGAATTATTCGCATTTTCAAAATTCCTTACATTCCCCTTTTTGCTCAAAAAAATAGAAGAGTTTTAAGCATGAAAACCTTTTACGAATTGTTATTTTAAAAGGTATTTTTGAATTAAAGTCACTTTTGAGATCTTCCCCAACAGCATGACAAAGAATTTGAAGGTTACTTTAACCCATGACCACTACCCTATTCTTGTGTAAATCGAATTTAGCCTGATTAATTTGCGTGACATAAAACAATTATAATAAGTGACTACAATTGCACGTGTAATATAGACATATTAATAAAATAAAATAAATGAATACCTAAATAAACAAACTAATAAAACGGGACTTCGATGACATGTATTTCATCAATATCTTAAATACTCGAGAGTGATCGAACACAGTCTGAGATGAGCTTGCAGTCCATTTTTTATTTGGACATTGAAAGATGTCTTAAAATCAAATTTTAGTTAGTTAAAAATAGGGGCTTCAGCATAGAGGCAAGGATAGGCACTTGAATGCCCTTTTAAACAGGTGCTAGGGACAACGAGTGAATGGAGGGCTTATGAGAACCTACGAGGAATGGGTTTAGCCTAATCCAAGGCATCCGAATGCGTTGAAGATGATGGTAAACTATGGATTCGAAGAAACTAACCAGGTGTTCTAATGCCTTAGCAAGAAATAGAATGGGGATAGAATGCATTTAGTGAACTTTGGCTCGTTTTGTAGCTAAACGGACTTTGAAGAATATCAATCATCTACCTTTGAAAAACTAACTCGATAAAGGTTACTCCTAAGTCAGAAATTCATTTGTTGGATGAAAACATAAATGAAATCTATTCTTGTTGTTAGGCATAGAGTACCCCGTACAGCATATCAAAACCTAGTTCATTACCTATCCAAGTTAACTTAAAAAATAGTGAAACTTGCAGCATTCAAAAGCTAACCTAAAGAGCTTTAATTTGAGAGCTCATGAGCTTTAATAAACATTAAATTAAGGCAAACATTAGCCTAATCCGACTTATTTGTGTTGCAATGCGGGGGATAGCCTAACGTAGTGGCAAAACTTGTGATGGTTGAGGGCCTAAAATTTGCAATATTAGAAAGCTAACTCAGAAATCTTGCGTTGTATATAGGGGTTGGACTAATGCAATAAAAAAAGAACAACAGTAGAGAAAAAGAAGAAATGAAAAAGGTCATAGGCAAGGCATTTCTAGAAAGCTTTCTTTAAGATAATAGTTTCCCCACTGTGGTGCAAATGGCTTTTTAGAAATGTTATCCTCAAGATATAATGCTTACTTGAAAAAAAAAAAATCGTGTTTGCACTTCAGGTTCTTATTGAGCAAATATGAACCATGAACCAAAAAGAGAGTGAAAGAAGAGAAATGATTCTTGAAGAGAATTGAATGTAAAAATATTATTAGAAGTTTTAGAAATGTATAAAATGAAACTTAATTGAAGTATTTATAAGCTTCAATAGGTTTCAGAAACACCTCTTCATGATCAAACATATCTTTGGTAAAGACTCACAATTTTTAGAATAAAAAAAAATGTCCAACAGATAAATTATTTGAATTTCTATATGAGGAATTTGAATCCTCAATTATGGGACTCTAATGCCTTAGGCAAGAATTTTATAGAATACAGATTCTTGCAATGTATTCAAATCTTTTCCTTATGATCCCTTAGGAAAAATTGTAACAGATTACAACTTTAACTTAATATTTAAATCCTCTTTATAAGTTCGAATCCTTTTGTCTATTTGCATTTCAAAAGCTTATAAATTATTTTTCAACTTCATTTTCTAATACAAATGCGAACTATATGCATTAAAACTTTTTGTAAATCATCTACGACACTTTCTAAAAAACACTTTTTGGTAATATGTGCAACACCTTGAAATCTAGAGCTTTGGTATAATGGAAAAATAATTTGACAGCTGAAAAATTTTTCCAAAAATACTTGATCGCAGGCCTTATTAAGCAGTAGCAAGATAACTAAATTCTAACCGAAATAACGGCTAGTTACTCTAGGCTGGATTTTAGGCCATCTGCACCCATCCAAGATGGCACTCCAATGCCAACTTACAGGCCCTAAGATATGATTTTAAAAGTCTTGGAATAGGCAAAGTATGAGTTCAAAACAGTGACCAAAATGGGTCACAACCAAAAAGCTAACAAAGCCTCCAACACTAAAAAGATGAGTTTTTTTTTTTTTTAGCCCATAATCAATAACATCGAAGAATGCATTAACTCGTTTTTCCCAAGTTTATTCAGGCACAAAGAAAGCGAAGAAACACGCCCAAGGAATTTTAGTCCGTTAATTGGACTAAATCCTACCCAACTTGGGAGTTTTCTAAAACCAGTTTCAGACAAGATGGGACAAACCTTAAGATCGTTTCATGAACTTAAAAGGTACAACTCGTCTACTCATTTAAGGCATAAATGCCTTGAAATCATGAGGCTTCATGTTTCATCATGTTGGAAATCAAACAAACAAATAACAATATGAACATGCATGGCAAATCAACACAATAGACTATAAAATGCATGAACAAGTAAGAAAGAAAGAAACAAAAAAATATTTTTTCTTATTTTTCCTTCATAGCCAAATCAGAAGGAGGAGAGGGATGGAGTTTTGAAATCATGAAAATGAAGATGCATGTCATGAGGATGGATGAAAGGGAGAGAAAAGAAAAAAAAATAAAAACAATTAAACGATGAAGAGGAAAGAATAACTAGGCATGCTTTCTTTTTCTTCTTTTTTCTCTTCTCTCTCTTTATATATATATATATATATATTGCTCCTTTTTTTGCTTGGAGAGGATGAGAACGTAGTGTGTGTGTAAAATGAAGACCATGGGTGGGTATAGGGGTGGTTAAACCGCCCTTGGTAATCCTAAGTCGTCTTCCTTTATTATGTATTTAACCCAAGATAAACCACCTTCATGCATAGCTAATGTATGGTGGACATCTATGTGCCCTAAATGTACATCTAATGTCATAATTTTGGACACCGAAGGTCCTAAAAAACTATTTTTTTAATTTTGAAAGTTTCTAAATTTTATCTTAGTATTTTTCCTATTATCTTTTTTTATTTGAGCCAATTTTCATTAAATTAAATCCTATGGCCCAAAATTTGATGACAATCGAAGGCTCAAATTGCAGAACGAACTTGAGCCCAAAAGTCCCCTCCCTCACTCAGCCGAAAAGGAAAAAATGACAAAAAAAAAAAGTAATTTCGGTTTTTTCCATTCTTCTAGTCCAATTTGATTTGTGACTGAAGTTCCCGAGCCAATATTTATCCTCGGCTTTCATCATTATGGTCCATGTGCCCTTAATGGAATTTCATCAAAAGATCAAATTTTCCCAGCCTAGACCTTTCGATATTGGGGCTACTTTTCTTCTTAAGTCTAGGTTGGATCCACTTTGCTATCAATTTGGTAAAATCAATTTTGGGATTTGAGTCCCTAAGCCCTCCAAGTGCAGAGTCAACACCTTGGACTTTTAGGTTGCGTTTAACTTTTTATTGATTTTGACTTTTGGGATGACTTGTACAACTAGGTGTTCATTTAACTCTAATTACTTTCCAGGATCATCCTTTCTTTCTCAAAAGGCTTAAACGAGCTAATTAATGTCTTTCACTTCATTCGACATTGCTTGAGTTTGTGCTTTACAATTTTGGCATTTTTTTTTTCAAATTACTCGATTAAGTTTTCGTGCCATCCCTTTTTCTCCAAATTGAACTCCCTACCTCCTTTCCATTCTCAAAGCAAGCCTGGTGAACATCAGTACTTCATTCGAGGGGTCCAAGTTATGATGTAATACAAAACCTAAAAAACAATTAGAAGATTGAGACAAAATTAGGTGTCTATAATAAACACATGTATTCTTTTGTTTTTTGAAGTTATTTAAGTCCTGATGATAAGTCTATGTACTCTCAATCAAAATAAAAAGTGTACGTGTTCACCCGTTCAAAAAGGAATAGGTTTTTTCTACCCTTTCTATGTTCTTTTAATTTTCAATGGTTTGTTAACAGATAACTTTAGACGTACCAACAAAAAGCATTGGACGGCACAATAAAACACCAAAATGGGCAGACGAAATATGTTCTTTCAAAAAGCAGTTTCAAATCCCCTTTCCGTCAGAATCGATCAATTTGTGGGGTTAAATATACATATAAGAGTTGAAATTTCCTAGCTAGCTTCAATCAATGCATTTTCACCATCAAAGGGCCAAAGCTATTCTCCAATGCCATTATAGAGGAGGGCTAGATGCCTATCTAGCATATATCTTGGAAGTTTTTGCTGCAGATCGAATTAAATTCAAGTAAAATAAAAACTCCATTTAGATGCCGATCCATTATTATCATGTGTATCCTGCCTCCAAAGATAATTGACAGAATGCACACATGGGTTCTTTCTAGAGGTATCTCATGGGTTCTGTTAGATACTTAATTTAAATATATATATATATATATATATATATATATGTATGTTTGTATGTATCTATTTGTTTAGATCCGGCTTGCATCGGAAACCAATTTTATTAGTTAAATGATATTTAAAAATTTTGAAAAATATTTTTATATTAATAATTTTATAATTTTATAATTAAATTTAAAATAAATATCTTTTATTATTTAAATAATAATTTGAATTGAAATAATTAAATAATCAACAATTTATCTCAACTAAATTTAATTCGAATCTATTAAAATAGACCAAAAAAAAAAACCGTGGACTGTTTTGGCTCTTTCTTCTTTGTGTAAACACATTGACTTTGGATTACCTGCTGACGATAATTAGCAGAACTTATATATTGGTGTGCTTGACTTGTTCACCCGTCCATTATATTTAATATATATATATATATATTTTTTAATTTGCCTTAACCTTCTCGAAAACCAACATGTAGACTTTATGAGCAGCCCTAGACTTCTGGTGGTGTTAACTTGGAAAGTAGGATGGACAATAAAACGCCGCAATAAGACAGTTCTTTT
>JBBYHM010060614.1:0-46879 GCA_038381775.1 Adansonia rubrostipa
CATAAAAGTGCTCGGTGCATTAGTTAAATCAAACAGCATCACTAACCACTCATATAAACCATATTTTGTCTTAAAAGTAGTTTTTAATTCATCACCTTCTTTCATGCACATTTGATAATAGCCATTCTTTGAATCAATTTTACAAAACAGACATGAACTATGCAATTCATCAAGTATATCATCTAACCTATGAATAGGATGTCTATACTTACAGTAATTTTATTGATGGCCCAGCAATCAACACACATGTGCCATGTTCTATCTTTCTTTGACACTAAAATCATAAGAACCAAACATGGGCTAAGACTCTCTTACAAATCCCTTATGCACTAATTCATCCATTTCCCTTTGAATCTCCTTTATCTTCTCAGGATTTGCTCTATATGCTGGTTTATTAGGGATTGATGAAACGAGGATGAAGTCTATTTGGTGCTCAATACCTCTTAAAAGAGGTAATCCATGTGGTATTTCCTCAAGAAATAAATCTACAAATTCCTGTAAAAGAAACAACCACTAAGCAAAGAAAGGTTAAGATCGTTAGTTGAGAAACAAACATCCTTGTACAAAAGTACAAGTAGTTGTTGCCTTGCTAACATAGCACTTTTAATCTTTTTTTTTTTTTGCAAAAGCACTAACTTTTTTATTTTTCACTCTATTTTGCTCTCCATATTCTAAATTTTTTTCCTCATTGCACACTACTATGGTTTTTTTATTCTCTTGCACACACTCACTTTCTATATCACTCTTTTCTTTCTCTCGTGCACTCATTTTCTTTTTTTTCATCTTGTAATCTTTAGTATCCTAATATGGTCATCATATGCCTCCAATGGTTTGAGAGGACTTAATATAATAACTCGGTTATTCATTACAAAACTATATCTATTCTTGTACCCATCATGAGTAACCTTCCTATCGAACTGCCATAGACACCTCAAGAGTAGATGACCAGCATGCATTGGCGCCACATCACAAAGAACCTCATCTTTGTAGTTGCCAATAGAGAATGCAATTAACACTTGCTTTATCACCTTAACTTCTCCGCAATCATTCAACCATTATAGCTTATACGGTCTTGGATGCTTTAATGTAGGCAACTTTAGCTTTTCACATGGCACCTAGTATGAAAAAGGTGCTCACATTGTATTTCATCACCATCTTCTTTAGGCTGTATGCTAAGAGCACGCCTAGTAACGAGCATATCTCCATGCACAGGTTCTTCAATGTCAACATCACTATAATCCTTTAATGGTGGCATTTACCATTATCCATAACAATCATAGCCCTTTTATTTGCACATTACGAAGTAATATGCCCAAATCCTTGTCACCTAAAACACTTAACATCACTTGATTTAGAAGATGATTTAGTTTCAGTTTTACCTTTAGAGAATGTAATCAAATCCTTTGCCTTTATCTTTTTTAGGTTTTGAGGCAGCTTTGTTGTTCTTCTAATTTGACTTCCATGAAGAGCTAGAAGCTAAACCATATTTGAAAGTGCCTTTAGACTTTAATTATTTGTCCACCTTGATAGCTTTAAACAATAATTCCTCTATCTTTACATAATGATGCAATTCCACCATATCAACTATCTCTTTATTCAAACCACCAATGAATCTATCCATAATTGCCTCACAGTCTTCCTCTATATTGGCCCTATTCATGGCTATCTCCATCCCTTTGCAGTAATCCTCTATATTCATGGATCCTTATGTCAGCCCTTGCAATTTTCTATACAAGTTCTTATAGTAATGGCTAGGTATGAACCTCTTTCTCATCATTACTTTCATTTCTTCATATGACCGAATAGGTCTCTCACCATTCCTACGCTTATTAATCACAAGTTGATCCCACCAAATACTAGCATAATCCATGAACTCAACTGCTACTAGTTTAACCTTTTTCTCTTTGGAGTAATTATGATAATAAAAAACATGTTCTACCTTTCTCTCCTACTTTAAATATAATTCAAGGTCATTTTTCCCTTCCAAGGTAGGGATTTTCATTTTAATACTACCCAAATTGCTATCTTGTTTTCAAATAGCCTTTTTACCTTTTCGAGAATTACTATCACCATAATAAGATTCTTCCTTTTCTTCTTCCTCAACCATATGTTTTCTAGAGGATCTAGGATTGGATAAAGACTCTGAATTATCTAACCTCATGTTTAGAAGCTTGAATTGGTCTTGAACAGCCTTCACAAACAACTTGATATCGGTTTTAGTATGATCTCCTCCATTACTCATGTTTTAAACCTGTAAAATTTGTTAGGAATAAAAATAGATTGGTTTTCCTCACACATTCCCTTATGTATTTACACTCAAGATTAGTTACTTAACCACTCGTGTTTCACTTAATTTTGGCTTTTCTTGATGATATTCTCACCTCTCTTGCCTTTTACCACTCAACTTCCCCTTACAAGCCCTTTAAAAAGAACTTTATAAATGATTTTACCAAAACAGCAAGCAACAATGAAGTTATTATAACTTTGATTAATAAGAACAACGAGAAAGATTAAGGAAATGAAATCAACAAGAAATATGAAGGGAAACAAGATTAGCAAGAAATATCAAAGGAAGAGAAATCAATGAAGAGGTTTTTTTATTTTTTTAATGGATGATGAATAGCAAAGGGTGAAAACACTAGAACATTTTTTATTTTTTTTATAGATGATGGAAAGCAGTAAATATAATAGAAAATTAATGAAATTATGGGATTAAAAGATAGATTTCACTTGACTTTCAAGAACCAAAGATCTGATGTCAAATAGTGTGAACCTTAGGATGAAAACATAACCTAAAATCGAATTGGATGGAAGTAGACCCCTAGGATCATTTTAAAAATCAAGCAAAGAGAACTTGACCCCAATCAAAACTACAATTAGAACCAAAGTTATAAGAATCTTGATCACCACAAGTTACCTCGATAAGATTAATTTGAGTTCTTGTTTAAAGAACAAAGAAGAAGTTCTCACAAAGTAAAGAAACTCTCAAGATATTTTTTTCTATTTAGATTTGCTCAATTACATGAATAAGGTAGGCTTATATAGGCTTAAAATCTATAGAGTCCTAATTAAATAAGGACAATCCTAACCAATAAGGACAAGTTTATTCCTTACCCTAGTCTGATTAGGCCTTATTTAAACAACTTAAAATCCTAAACACAATCCTAATCAATAAGGAAAAGTCTACTCCTTATCATAATCTGATTAGGAATTATCTAAACAACTTAAAATTGAAAAGTCAAATTCTTATTCAAAAAAATCAAAAATCAAAAATCCTAAACTATAGGCCCATGAAGACATGCAAATTGGGCTATATTCATCTTAAATAGGCGAATTGGGCTCCAAGCTTTATTCTTCATCTTTTTCAGCCTTAACGTAATATGAAAAAGTGATCAATCTTGGCAATGCATCTGATTTATCTTGAATAGCCTCCATTGCTTGCATTTCCATGATTAGTCCTTGCAAAGCTTGCTTCATGCATTTAGTCTTTGCCCTAGTCATTGGACCTCCAATTCCTTGCAAAGGATCATAAGAATGATTGGAAATTGGGCTTTGTGCAAGTTGATCTCCATCACAAACCGATCCAAAATATACCCCTTTGACATAAAAGCATGCCAATCACTATCTAAGACTCGATTCTAGGTAAAATTACCAAATTGCCCTTAAAAAATACCTTCGACATGAAAATATCTCGGTGCCTTAATGGACACTAAAATAACCATAAAATGACATATTTATCTTGAAAAGAAATCTAAAGTTCTAAAATTGGCTTAAAATGCAAAAATTGCAATTAAGCTTTCAAAATTTTGAAAATTTCATTTCATACCCTATGAAAAACTGAGAGAATATGAAATGTTTTGAAAATTTCTAGACCCTTATGGAAGACCATATGAGTAATAGAAATATTGAAAAGTGACAAAATGACCATTTTACCTTTAAATACTAAAATTTGCTATATAGTCCCTAAACTTTTCAATTTTTGTACTTAGGTGCCTAAATAAAAAAATCCTAAATCATCACAAAACATGGTTAATCAAGTAAAAATTAGCATGCGATTTATGAAGAACATCCATATGAAGGTTCGGTCTACATGTTTAACCATAAAAGAAAAGTATTTTGTTTTTGCAAACTAATCTATAAGCTTTAGAGAATTGCATAATAACCCCCTAAATTGAAAATCATCACAAAAAATCATCCAACTAGAAAAGAATCAACACAAAAAATCATAGTAATACTTTGTAAGAAGGTTCTGCCAATCATTTTTAGCCATAAAATGAAAATTTTCTATACTTTGCCATTTAATCTCTAAACTTTCTAAAATTGCAAACTGACCTCTAAAGTGTTAAAAATACCAAAATCATGTTTTGAAACACAAAGAATCAATTATTTTTCATGGCCTATTAAACTTTTGACTAAGCCCAAAAAATAGCCTGGAAAATTTTACACATTTTTGCAATCTAGTACCTACTTTTATTAATATTGCAAAAAAAAAAAAAATCTTGATCACAAAATAGGCATAAAATCATCATCAAAACAACCTACCATATTCGGCCAAACTAAGAAACATAAAATCTAAGCATGTTTTGATATGCAAAATAATGAAAATGAGCATAGATAATTACTACCAAGCTTAAATAAAAATAAAATCACAAGAATAAAGATATAAAAAGTATTTAACAACATATTATCATGCAAACTTCAACAAAAGAACAACATAAACACACATATACAAACAAAATAAAGATTACAACAACAATAGAAATATATAAAAAATCGAGGCACCACTAATAAAGCAAAAAACCAATAACAAATATATAGAAAATAGATGATTGTCAACATGTTTAGCCTTTCAACATGGATGAAATCCATGAGCTTTAACATGTTTTTGACTCACAAAAATGAAGAAAATGATGAAAACAAGCAAATGTTACAAGATTTCTGCATGAAGCTACCTTGAAAAGCTTGAAAACCTAAAAATTCATGAGAAATTTTGAGAAAAATGTGCTAAATTTGGCCATGGAAATCCTTAGCAATTTAGGAGAATTTGTCCCATGGTTTTTCAGGATGGGAGGGATGGCCAAAAGGTTCCCAAACCTTCTTGGCCATTGGCCTTTTATCTCCTTATTCTTTTCTTCTTTTTTTTTTAAAAAATTATTTATTTAACTAATAATTAGTTTTTTTAATTGATTTGATTTAGATTAAAAGTGATTTGATGTCAATTTATTGTTTTTATCATTTTTGGCTTATATCATCCATGACATCATTTATTTCAAGAGATTTTGTTAGATATTTGTCATATCTTTAAAATTATACCGTAAAAATTAATTAGAAGACTAAATTATAAATATTAAAAATTATGTATTTGAAATAAAATTTTATATGATCAAATTTAATTTATTCTAATAATAAAAATGCTTTTAAGTTTCGAAAGGAAAACATTAAAATAGCAGACTCATAAAGTTATACAAGAAAAAACTTACCAGGGAAAAATTATTATATAAAAATGCAAAACTTATAAAATAAGTTGAATATTTACAAATTGAATTAATGTAAATTAAATAATAATATTTGAAACATTTTAAAAATTATAAACTCAAAAAAAATCTAATGAGAAAAATTTACGGAGTAAAAGACCTGTATTTCAAAAACAACAAAATTATGAAAGAAAATGAAAATAAAATGAGTTTTACAAAACTAATTTAATATGAATTAAATAATAATATTTGAAGAATTTTAAAAATTATAAACTTAAAAAAGCCCCATCGAAAAATTTATGGAGTAGAAAACTTTGTATGTTAGAAACAAGAAAAATTCTAAAAAAGTACAAAACTTATAAAATAAAATAAATTTTTTATGATTTATTTAATGCGAATTTAATGATGATATTTAAAAAATTTTAAAAATTGTAAACTTGGAAAAATCACCAAAAAAATTTACAAAATAGAAAACTCCATGTATTGAAAACAGGAAAAATTTTGAAAGAAAATACAAAACTTATAAAATAAGTTTTGTAAAGCTGATTTAATATGAATTAAATAATAACATTTGAAGAATTTTTTAAAAAATATAAACTTAGAAAAATCTTCCTGAAAAAAATTCATGGAGCATAAAACTCTATATTGCTGGAACAGAAAAAATTCTAAAATTCATAACAAATAAATGAATTTTAAAAAACTAATTTAATGGTAGTTGAATGTGAATATTTAAAAAATTTTAAAATTTAAAACTGAAGAAAATTCTACCAAAACTTTTCCAAATAAAGGAAAATTTGTATTCTAAAATCGAAGAAATTTCTAAAAAATAGATTAAAGCTTATATAAAATGAATTAGGTAAAACATATTATTCAAAATATTAATTTACAAAATTATAAAGATAAAAATCTGGAATCTAAAATAGTTTTATCAGGGAAAAATTTCATGAGTATAATACTCGCGATACTATAAAAAAATTTAAAATTAATTATAAAAATGAGTAACTTGACACCTTGTTGTGTAAAATGCCAATACAAATTTTTCCTTGAATATTTATAATTTTTTGAAGTGCATATTAGCATAAATACCACATATGTATCGATAAAAATATATGAAGGTCAATTTACCAAATTTAATGAAAAATTCTTAAAACATTCCTAAAAATTGAAATTTTGACTATGATATCATCCGTAGAGATAGATTTTCAAAATTTGGAAAGAAACTATTAAAAATAATTTTTTCTTAAATATTATTCTTGTATATCTGAAATTAAAGATCAAAATATAACTTTTTTGTCACGTGAACTTATAGCTATTTAAATTATGACTGAAAAGGTCTTGAAAATGTCTTGTTCATCTGAAAAATATCATTCCCAGTGAGAATGGCCATAAAGTTCTCGATCTCGAATATTCAGAATTATTGAAAAAGAAACCCAAACGAAATTAAGTGCCTACATACGCCAAAAGGTGGAGGGAAAAGGCTGCACAGATGATTCCTCCTTTAACGAAGAAGGAGATGACGATTATTTTTATTAGTACTTTAAGGGCTCTGCTTTATGAAAGGTTGGTTGGCAAGCCAATAAGAAATTTGCTGATATGGTGCTATCTAGAGAAATGATTGAGAGTGCCATTAAAAGTAGGAATATGTTTAGTAGGGAATCGTTGAGAAGTAAGAAACCAGCCTTGGGTAAAAGAAAAAGAAAAAAGCTAATGTTGTTAGTATTGATAATCATGCAGCCATTAACTCCATACCTTACAATCCATACTACCCTATAGTGTTTGGGTCAAGGTCGATTTCTTACCTATTTAATCTTCAACTCGTATACGCTACTGCTTATAACTCGACATACCTGAACCCACAAAGTATTAACTACAATACCTAGTATACCTAAAACACTATGAATAGCCCTAGACCTACTAGACTGATTTACAATAGATAATAATTTAGCCTAATCTCAATGTCCTATCGAGACCTGTACCCATGGTTACTTCAGGGGCAATTGATAATACCAATCTATGTCACACCTTTACAACCTCCTTACCCAAAATAGTATAATGCCAATGTTGCATGTGAGTATCATGAGAGTGCACAGGGTTTTTTGATAGAGAATCGTTTGACATTTAATAGAGGGGTTCAAGGCCCTATTGATGCTAGCAAGCTGAAATTTGAAACTATATCGAGTTCTAATAATGCTAAAAATCAATTATTTAATCATATTAAGCCTACGGTAAATGTGGTGATGGTGGAAAAAGCACAATGGGTTAAAATAAGGGTAGACAAAGTGAAGATGCCTTTGAAAATAGTTTAGGAAGCTTTGGTGAAAGCTAAATTGAATCTAGGAAAACTAATCTCGATGGGTAGTTTAGGGAAATATTACAAGTTTCATGGTACAGATGAACATGTGCTGCAAGATTGTGTGCTGCAAGATTGTATTGGTTTTAAAGCTATTGTTCACAAGTTGATAGATAATAAAGAGATAGAATTTTATGAAAAACTATAAGAGATGATAGTTAAGCTTGTAGATATGATTGGTGAGAGGTTTATAATAATTCCATACGAAATTGGTAGACTAATGGTTATTTACTATGAGGAGTCCACTGTTGTGCCATATTGATGATACCTATTCCATAATTAGTCATTAGAGTCCCTGCACCAGTTCATACAAGAGTGATAGGGTAGTTCTATGGAAGTATGAGTTTGATACTGTGATATCTAGAAAACTAAGTTTTTCAGTTGATATTGTGATAAGAGTAAGTCACATTTTAGACATCTCATTTTGTTCGGGCTAATTTCTGGCATCTAAGACATAATCAAAATATAATAGAATCAAAAAGTAAAAAAATAAAAATAGGGATGACTGTCGAGTGCCATGTCATCCGACAATATTAGGTGACACGGTGCCAGGAAAAAAGTTCCTTTTTAGAAAGGTCTAAAATGCCTATGAGTTGTATTAAGGATAAATGTAAAAATAAGGTATAAGAAGTCACTATTTGAGGTGTCACTAAAGTCATTTAGATGAGCATAGGTTAGCTTTCCACCGTTTATGACAAGGTAAGGTATTCAAAGAACCTAAGGCACATGCATGTCATATTGGTGCATAAATATTGGTACAACGCTTTACTTTCACCAAAAATTCAAATTTTCACATATAATATCGGTAGGGTTTTGTATCGATGCCTAAGGTGTAGTCTTGATACCTAGTGTGTTTGTATCGATACAAGCTTTGACAATAGCTAAAGTTGTGATTTTTGGCAAAATGATACACAAATAGGACTATCAATACAAGTCCATGAGGTATCAACATAGGCCTCTAAGTCTTAAGAGTGGAAACAATTTTTTGTTCTTGGTATTGATACACACTTCATTGTATCGATACTCATGCATAAAAATTGCCTTATGTATCAAAACACCAAGGCATTTTTGCTGAGTTCGAGCTATTTTTTAGGCTTCAAAAATTTGATTCAAACACGTTTCATGCACCAAAAATCATTATAATTCATACCAGGCCTTAGCTATGGGCTTGTGATTGGATTTAAACAAATTTTTAAAGCCTAAATAACCAATGACAAGGGACATTTTCATGAGATATATGGTTTTTAAGAGAGCATGATTTTCATGGAGTTTTGAAAATTCTGTCTTGAAAATGCTTTTCTTCGCTTAAACATGAGATATATGGTTTATGAGGGATAAAATACTGTGTTGAAAATTCCAACATACTTTTTTTTTTACTTAAACATGCTCATATCATTTTCTATAGCGTGAATTTTGATGCCATTCATGGAGTTATCATTTTCATGCATCTTATTTGTCATTTCCTTGCATTTTTTTCATATTCTCCATGCCAAAATATAATTTTTGTGTGTTTGTATGTGTTATCCTTGTTTATCTTTGTGTATGTTGTATTTTGCTCATGACATCTCTGTCAAGATGCTTGCTTGTTTGCTAAAAATATGATTTTCAAAAAAAAAAAAAATCTATGAGTTAAGTTCATGCTGCCTCTAATATATGGAGAATAGCATGAATTTAATGTTTTCATAAAATTGGTCTTTAATCTTGGGGATAAATTAAACATTTCAAATTTGGATTCATGGTAGAATAAGATGCTATTTTAAAAAAAAATGATCACTTTTAGTTGATAAAAAATATATATTAAGCCTTGATCTTGAGTTTTACACTTTCATGGTAGCATGGTCAACGGATTGTTGGTTCATGGTAGAATAAGATAATGCTTTTCAAACAAAAAATAACCCTTTTAGTTGATAAAAAATTTAAATTAAGCCTTGATCTTGAGTTTTACACTTTCAAGTGGCATGGTCAATGAGTTGTTTCATCGTCTTAAACTAATTTGAGATTTTGGAATGAGTTCATGATGCTCATGTCATTATTTTCCCTGTGTTGTGGACGTTCAAAGATTTATAACTTGAGTTCAACCCCAAGAAACCTAAAAAATTGAATAACCCTTATTTTTGCTCTAGCAGCACCATAATTTGAACTTGAAAATTTATTTTTGAACCATGAATGATTTTTTCTAGAGTTTTCTAACACTTTCCTTGCAAAGGCATCAAATTATCTTTCCAAAGGTGTCTTGTCTGCCTTTGGATTGTCCTAGATGAGGGAGTTATGATTTCTTGAACCTTTGTTGTCTGGAACCCATGGGACCAATGCATTATATTTTGTTTTGGCTATTTCACACATCAAATGATTTCTATATTATTTAAATATTTTTCCAAGAAAGTTCACAAAATTCCCTTTTTGAAAAAGTTTTTTTGTATGATTTAAGGATTCCAAATAAGCCCGAAATGATTTTTCAAAGTCCATCACACTCTTTCCCTTTTACATGTTGCAAGTATTGAAATAGGTGAAATTCCAAAAATTAATTCCACCTATAAGGTGATTTTCTAGGATTTTTAAATTATTTTTACATTAATCCTCATAGAGTTACCTTTTTAACGGTACCTTGCGTAACCCTTGAAGCCTTCATATGAACCAAGAATAAATTCGGGAAGAGAGATAGCGTGATGCTGCATTTTGATTTCTTTAGAATTAAAATTAACCCAATCTCTTGAATTGCCATCTTTGAGACGTTCGACCTTCTTGAAATGCATCCAATTATCTCCCTTACAATATAAACGTTTTAGGCTTAGACAAAGCTTAAGACAAAATTATTGTACACAAATCTTTGATTCTTTATTTTCAAAATATCTTTTTTTAAAAAAAAAACATTAAAAAGTTTCATCCTTAGGGATATTCCCACCCACTTCTCCAAGGGGATACTCCAACCTTATTTTCCACTAAAAAACTTGAATTTTCTCTCTCAGATTATTTCAGGTTCCTAATTATTTTCTTAAATCATCATAAATTTTTATTCTTGTGGATACTCCAACTCCACCACTCTGAGGGGATACTCCAACCCTGTTTTCCATTAAAAAACTTGAATTTTCTCTCTCAGATATATTTGAGATTCCTAATTATTTTTTTAAAATATCAAAATCTTTAACTTTGGGGATACTTTAACCCTACCTCTTTGAAGGGATACTCTAATCCTGCTTTTACCTTAAAATCCAAAAAATTTCTCTCTTCCAGATATCCCGGATTATTTTGATTAAAACCTTTCTTCGTCCATCAAATTACCACTAAATCCAAACCTGCTTCTAAATTTTCATCCTGGTTCTTTTTTAATAACTGAAGATAATTATGAGATACGTCCTACGCGTCCCTCATTTTTATGTTCTTTTGTTTGTGATTGTTTTTTTTGCAAAATAATTATATTTTTTCATCTTACTAGTACATTTCCCTTTTGTAGTAATTATCATGCATTCATATTTAAAATATGTTTTTTTAAAAAATTTTACTAGGCAATGTTTCGTGTTAGTGTCTCTCCAATGCCTAACACAGAATATTCAAATTTTTAAAATCTAATCCAAAAATTATTTTCATAAAAAATCCTTAGGCTTCTCATACTTTTGTGGCTTATAGATGATATAAAATTTTCTATCAAAACTTGAATTTACGATTTCCATAAAAATTCATGCATTAAAGGGGATTATATCTAAATAATAACTAAATAGGATCAATTAAATCAAAACCAAAGTGAAATATAGTTAGTGGGTATCGATTTTAGGCATTATAGGCATGCTAATCCTTCCCCACGCGTAACCAACTCTTGAACGAACAAATAAATCTCTAGACCTTGTAGACCTTGAAATCAATGTTTCAAGTTTCGAACTTGGAATATTGTTTTTAATAGGCAATGATCATGCCTAGCCTGAAATGGTTAGTGATGACTCCAAATTTATGGTTACTTCACGGTAACTTCCTAGACTAGTTGGATGAGCAACTAGTCCAACAGTCCATCTTCCTTCCATATTATCATGCCTACTCAAAATCCCAGCCAAGGGATAACTTAAAGGCTCTGACCAAATATCGTATCTCTTTTAAGTTGAGTGTGCCTATTTTGGATCTTCTAGAAAGAAAAAAAGGTACATGGCAATAGTTTTTCGACTCCATTAGGGATTTATTTTAGAGAGTTATGGCTATAATTAGCTATATCTCGCTCGATTCTTGGCTTTTTTGAAATTCCATCATTATTTGGTTATAATCCCCTTTCACCTTTATCCTATAATTTTTTTTATCTTTTATGGTTTTTGCCCATGATTGTTAGGGACTATTTTGTTCTTGAATAAATATTGACTCGAATAAATATGGTAATTTAGGAGAAACAAAAGGTTTGATTGTTTTCCTGACATACACTATGCATTTGCATATGCATTAGATTCCCACCAAAAACCATGGTGAGGTTACGATTCCAATTACTAGGAGGAAGTGAGCCATTTGCCTTTGTAAGTATCCCTCTGGACAAGCATGGTAAGACCTTATGGGGTGTAAATTACCTCTATTTCTTATGAGTACACATCCGTATTTGTATTGGGAAATACATATGTCAGGTCAAACCCATTCCATCAACCCATAATGCATCTAGGATTGAAGTATCTCAGCTGTCCTTTTAGATACCAATTTAGGCATCCACTTAAACCCATATAGTGAACCATGTGAGCCAAACTATGTCAAACCATACCAGAATGCTGCTAGAATAACTCAGAGAATAAGGGCACTCGGGGAAACACTTTTTACTTTTATTCCTATACGTTATGTTATGTAGGTAATAACAGACATTGTCAGCCCACATTTGTTATTTTATTTTATTATCATTTTTAGGGTATTCTGACATGTTTTACAGCTAACCCTCTTCAATAAGTGGGTGATGACAAACGAATGTCATTGCCTATAATACCTTAGGTCATCTTGAAAATGTTATATCTGACCTAAATAAGTCGTTACGCTTAACATGTATTGGTCATAGGTGGTGACAAATGAACGTCGCCACTTGATTGGTTAGTCTTCTCTTTGCGAGTTATCGTGTCACCTTGCTAAAGGCAATTTTAACCTAGACACACTATTATGCTATCCTTTTGTTATTAATTACCGTGTTCACCCTTAAACATCATACCACCTATTGTTAGGGTCATTTTGGTGATCTATATTTGTTGCTATTTTCATATATACCCTTATTTTTATGATTATTACTTTGAGCAATCTCTAACTTTTTTCATTTTGTTTTTCTATTTGATACATGTATCATTTCATCATATTCATCATTAGTATGAGACAATTGGCCAATAGTTTAGTGTTTATCAAGGGGTGCATGTCATGGAGCAACAATCCACTTTAAAGACTTTTGAGGAAGTTCAAGCATGGTTAGAGTGCCAACAGTGTGAAGATGAGGATGTTCTCAAACCCACGTATGGCATGAAAGGGTCAAGATAGGGTACAGTCAAAATGATTGGTAAGACTTGAAGCATATATAGACTAGTTGGGATAATATTGAAAGGGTACCATCAAAATTATTCACAAAGAGATACGAAGACATAACCCTTCAACTCTAAGTTCATTTGGATGTTGGTTTGTTGCAAGCAGCATCTCAGTTTTGCAACCCAACATATCAAAGTTTTACTTTCAATTATAAAGATTTAGTCCCCATAGTTGATGAATACACTGTGTTACTCAATATTGAGAGGGCCAAGACTGATAGAATATATTATAAGGCTTTGCACCCTTTAACTTTCAAGAAAAGGTTAGCTTAGATTCTTAAGGCAATCAAGTCCTGGACTAAAGATCGTATCAAGATGAAAGAGAGCAATGAGTGCATTTCATAGGCTAGTTTGAAAGAACTAATGATGAGTACCATTGATATCTAAAAGTTTAAGATATCTATGCTCTGGTGATATATAGTCTAGTCAAAATTTTGAAAATATTAGACTATGTTGAAGCTATGGTAGCAGATCTCTTTTCCCGATGGTGCTACAGCATCAATCCTACATCGGCCATCATTGTTAAACCTATTTGAGCTCTCAACTTTTGTGAAAAGATAGGTATGGGTCGCTTGATTGGATGCTCACCACTTCTTTATTTTTGGCTTGCCAGTTACTTTTGTCTCAAAGAAATGAGGATTTCATACAACTTTTTACCTAACTTCAGCCCTATCTGTAAGGTCCTTGAAAAGGAATGGCCCCAAGACAAGTCAGAAGAATAATGGATCCAAAAATTCTGGATCCTTAGGGGAGAAAAGGTGACATGAAAGGCATTTAGGTTTTCACCATAGACAGTCATCTATAGATGTGAAAATTATAGCTGTGTCCCTCTTATGGGATTAGTGTCAAAAATTCATCCTCTTCAACCAAGACCTAGAGTAGTGGGTTTTCGACTATGATGAACCCGACAACAAGTCAAAAGTTTAGCTAGTTTTCCATGCTTAAAAACAAACCCATTGCATGCAAAGGTATTGGAAAAGAAGTAGTATGACCCTGAGATATGACAAGTGGAGGATCAATGACTCTTTAACTTTGTTTACTAATAGAACATTACAAGGATCGAGTGATGAAAAGTGTATGTTTGAATAAGAAAAAATGACCTTTTCTAAGGAAATTACTTGCTTAAATGAAGAAAAAAGTCAATTAGTAATGGACCTCTACCTTTGGGATAGCTAGGTGAACAGGGCTGTCAAAGAGAAAAACCATCTCAGAGAGAATCTCGAGAGTTTAAGGAAAAACTATATAGCCTTTAGCAAAGTAAACAAGTCTTAGTGCCTTGATAAGTCAACAGTTGAATGAGAAGCAAAAATTACTACCCTCAAGAAAGAATTACATCAATGTAAAAAAGAAGTTAGGGTTAAGAAGGAAAAGCTTGTTAAAACCAATGCTCTTGCATTAACTTACCTAAAAAATGGAATGCTAAAAGCTCAAGTATGGTATTTGAGAGCAAATCAGGTTGAGAATGAGACTTTGATGCTCAGAATTCAAGATTTAGAGCATTCTTTTGAAGCTCACTAAGGCTAAGTTGATGAATTAGTAAGAGCCTCCGAACAATGAGAGCAAGAATAGCTCCAAATGGTTGATCATGCATGCCAAATTATCAAGACCACTACTACCATCTCACCGAGTAGATTCAAGTAGCCCAGTTAGAGGCCAAGAACATGATGGACATAGCTCAATCCTTAACACATGACATCTTACCCATAGGAGCCCATAAATAAGAATTATTGTATTTTATGAAACATGTAATCAAGAAATGTAACCTTGTCAGGCATTTCCAAATGTAATCGGGTGTAATTAGGATATTTTGTTACTTTAATGAAAGATGCTCTTGATGAAGCTACTCCCTAAGTCTGTTTGTCCTACCTACATTTGCATGACTAATCTAATTCTTTTACTACTTTATGCATTCATGTTAATTCTCATCTAATTGCATACTCATCTTCATCTCATTGAACATGCTAATGACATGTAATAAAAGTCTAACTTGGTAATAGTATAAAGTGAAGGTACTCCAAAACATGAAATCTATAGTTCATCATCAATATAACTCTCACAATCATTGGAAAGCAATGGAAAACGATCATGAAGTCAGCGTTAAGAGACTTAAACTTATATATAGATAGTCTCAAAAGCAATCCTTCCATTAAAATGAGAAACTCCAAGCTCAAATTATAGAATTAACTAAGCTATTATTTAAGGCTCTGAAGGAAAAAAGGGCAAAAGAGCATCATCAACACAGGGAAAGAACCAGCCAATCTTAAAAGTAGCTTAAATAGAGGTATTAAAGCTATCAATGCTCAGGAAAACGTATTGCTTGGATAGCATCCTTCGATAGGAAATATCCCATCTACTTAACTATCCATTTATATTAACCCTGCATTAGCATTCCATCCATTTCAACGGCGTTGGGGTATAAGCTCTTCACTAGCAAGGCCTATAGTCCTGGATCCCAATGAGCAAATAGAATAAGAAAAAGCAAAAAGGCCTTGAAAATTGATGAAGGCTTAAATAGGTATGAAGGCTTAAATAGGTATCATTTATTGGAAAAGTGCCTTTAAGCTATTGAAAGAAGTGACAAATTTAGGGTTTTAGACATAAAACTTTTTAGATTATTT
The DNA here is from genome assembly GCA_038381775.1 of Adansonia rubrostipa. Lineage (NCBI taxonomy): Eukaryota > Viridiplantae > Streptophyta > Magnoliopsida > Malvales > Malvaceae > Adansonia > Adansonia rubrostipa. The sequence goes on from JBBYHM010060614.1 coordinate 15,959, forward strand.
CTTAGTCTCGCCATCTCACCTAAATTCAAAGTGCTGAATTTTGAAAAATACAATGGGACTATAAACCCCATTGACCCACCTTTGTATGTACTACCATAAGATGGTCGAGTATGAAAAGAATGAAAAGCTACTAATTCATTGCTTTTAAGGTAGTCTAACTGGGGTAGCTATCCGATGGTATATAGGGCTTGATTCTGTAAGAATTTAGATATGGGCAGATTTGGTTCAGGTTTTCCTTGATCAATATAAGCACAAGTCCAATTAGGCCTTGGATTGTCTCTCCTTTATAAACATAAAAAAGAAAACCTTGGAGAGCTTCCAACAATACATTTAAAGATGGAGAAAGGAAGCAGCTTAAGTTTACCCTCCTTTGATCGAAAAAGAGATAAAGATCACTTTTATTAGCACCTTATAAGTTCCTACTACAAAAGGTTAGTGTGAAATGCCATCAAATTTTTTTTTGACATGGTCATATCAGGCAAAATGATTAATAACACTATTAAAAATGGCAAGATATCCATCAAAGAATCATCTAGGTCGGTCAAGAAGTCAATAACTAAGGGTAAGGAGAAGTAAGTTAATGCTATTAGCGAAAGTCATTCTAAGTTTAATCAAAATTTGTATTTGGCATAGGGTATGTACTTTACAAACATGTTACATTCAGGTTTTAACCTTTACTCATTGATACCACAACTAGTCCACTCTGTCAGGATCATTCTACCAATGAGCTTTTTATCAAATCTCATTCCAAAGATAGCCTAGAGTACATAATCTTGCAATACAATAATGCAAGATCTTTAAATAATCAACAAACACCTGGAGAAAGGGAACACTTTGAGCCATTTTCTTACTTCTACAAAAAGATTTAATCCCGTCTATTGGCAAGTCAGCTAGTAGCCCTAGTATTTATGAACCCAAGATCACCTTTATACCTTAAATGGTATGATGAAAATGGTTATTGTAGTACCATACTGAAGCATAAGGCCACTCTATTAAGAATTGCACCTCATTTAAGAGAAATGTACAGGGTCTGCTAGAAAAGGGTGTGATTAAAGTCAAACAAGAGCCTGGACCTAATATTAGAACCAATCTATTTTCTAACTATGCAAAATCGAAAATGAATATGGTGATCAAAAGGAAAAGATGTTGGGTCAAAAGAAGCATAAGAGAAATCAAACCCTCGATGGGCTAGGTTTGGCAAGTTTTTGTAAAAGCTGAAATAGTGTTAGATGTTAAAAACTAGAGCACAAAAACCACAAACCATCTTGTTCTCACTACAACCAAGAGCATATTATTTAGTGCTGTCCATTTTTCCTATAAATGGTCTAAAGGATAATGGATTGATTTGAAATTAAGTTTTATGAGGTATAAGGTGAATGCATCAATATCATCGATGAGGAAAGATCTACTACCAATTAGGTTTTGAAGTATCTCTTTCTCATGAGTATAGAAAAAAGAGCCAATGAAAGCTTTAAGCAGTATATTGTGAGGTAAACAAAAAAAAGCCTCCCAGATTCACCCCTTGCTGATAGAGAAAGAAATGATTGTTAGATTTATCAATACATTAAAAGTGCCTTATTATGAGGAGATAGTGAAAAAAACCCAAAGAGCTTCACAAATGTAGTCATATTATGCGGAATAATTGATGAAGCCATAAAAAGCTACTCAAGTAAAAAAGATACCATTAAGGCCAAAGAAAAAGAAACAGTGGAGGCCTAACAATAATCAAAATCCAGTAATAGAGGTAGTTCATCTCAAACTCATATTGAATCAGATGCAAAGCAAGTGGCTATTGAAGAAGACTATAAGGTCAATAAAAACATAGGTAAGGTTAAAACACCAATGAATTTGGTCTGGCAAGTCTTGGTACAAGTTAAACTTATTAATTGGTTTGAAATAATGGAAAAATGAACCAATGATTTCTATGATTTCCATACCGTCTATGGCCATACTCTCAAACATGCAAAGAGTTTCGTGCTATGGTTCAAAGAATGATGAATGAAGGCAGCATTGAATTCTAAGATAAAAAAAAGCCTCACATAATGAGTCAACAGATGTAATATCATCTGGTAACACCATAGAGAGAGAAAAGAATAATCCTTCTTATGGTGTTGGAAGCCATTAGTCTTGTTCGATAACTGATCGAGAGTCAAAACTACCCCCATTTAGCCATGCCAAAGATGATCATTCAATTTTTGTCTCCTTTCCCTTATAAAGATAACAAGGTATTTCCTTAGAAATATTAAAGCAAAGCTTTAATGATCGAAGAATCTAGTTAGCAAGAGCCAAATATTGACCCTTTAGGCTTAAGCCACCTAACTCGACATGGAAGATGTTATGCCCAGATGTAGCAAGACGTGAAACTCTGTAAAAGAACAATACTTCTATTTCTTACGCATTGAATTCTGTAACCAAAGACTCAGATACAATAGCTATCAAGGAGCTAGCAAGTGAGAAAGAAGCTACAAAATTTTTTAAGTTCATCACGCACAACAAACACAATATCATCGATCAGTTGAACAAGCAACCTGCCAAGATATCTATGCTATTGCTATGATTAAATTTTAAAGTTCACAAAAATGCTTCGTTCAAGCTCTTAATAAGGCATATGTCCCCCTAAACATCCTGATAGGTCAATTAGGTCACCTAGTAAGTGTAGACACCTTATTTTATCTGGGCTAATTTTTAATAATCTGGGACATGGATGTAAAAGGGGGCGATGATCGTCGCCCGACAAAAAAGTCTTTTTAAAGAGGTCAAGAATGCATATGGATCATATTAAAGGAAAATGCAAAGATATGGCATCAAAGGATGTAGTTCCAGGTGTTCAAGGATAAAAGACATGGGAAAATTCATAATTTTGCCTAAATGTATCAATACATGGTCCTTATATATCGATACAATACTCCAACAACCTAAAAATTTGAAATGTCCCTATTTGTATCTATACAATGTGTAAATGTATTGATACATGAGTTTATGTATCAATACATGAACTCATGTATCGATACTAGGCCGTGCTAGAACCAAAACTTGCATTCTGTAAAGTATATATATCGATACATATCAATATGTACTGATACAATGCTCTATTATATCATTACAATGTTTCATAATATCAATACAATGTTTATTGTATCGATACATTCAAGGATTTTTAGACCAACAATATCGATACATTCTTCAATGTCTCGATACATGTAGGCTATTTTCCATGATTGGGGTATTTTTTACTTGTCTATCATTAATCTAAAGCTCAATTTTAACTCATTTTTGCATCAGAAAAAATCAAAACCCATATCAAATTATGAATTTGGACTTATGAATTAATCAAAACATTTTTTGAAGTCTAAATTAGATCATAAAGGGTCAATGTCATATGATCACCCTACTCCTCCCATGTTTTTTGACAAAGATCACCATCAGCCACCCTACTTGCTGGTATCTGATTTCAGCAATCAAGCTAGCCACCCTATGTCCATCACATTAGCAACTAATTGCTTGCAATAGCCACCCTATAGCCATTAGCTGTCACAACTTTATCCCCTTGAGAAATAACCAAAAACACATCTAATTTAGCTTCAAAGTGCTATATAAATAGGCCATCAACATCTCAGCCGAAGGATCCTTTTTTCCAACTTGTTTCAACTCTCCCAACTCATTCACACATAAAAAAAAGAATCCCATAGCCCTTCACTCAGCATCTAAAAATAGCCCTAAAAAAACTCACTCTCAGCCACTATAGACTCTGAAAAATTATCCTCACCCATATAAGAACCAAAGGCTTTCTTTTTCTCACATTTCTTGCTAATTAACAACAAGGAAAAAAGGTTTGCTGCTCCAACCACTTGACCAAAATTGAAGCTTTGTTGGTATAACTTCTTACTTAATCACTTTTATTTTTGGTTTTTCAGTGTCTCATCATTTTAGCAAGCTTTCCATGCCTCTATAACCCTCTTAGGATTCTTATGCATTATTGTGGCTTTTGGTTGTGGTCGCTTAGGATTTGGATGCCTTGATGCCCCTTTTGATGTGCAAAGTGTCTTATTTCATCCTCATTATTTTTTGATGGCTCTTGTTCCTGCATTTTATACCATATTCATGCATCATGTTATGCTCAATCCATGCATAAATCCTTAGCCTAGCATATTTCAAGTATGTTTATATTTTAGCTTGCATTTTTCCATGAATCATTGTCATTTTCAGCATGCTTCACTTCATGAGATGTGTGCATAACACTTTCTTTGTTAAGACCATTGGTAAATTTAGCATCCCCATTCATGTTATGTGCCATCCCATTATATGTTCATTGTCTTCTCCTTGTCCAAGTGCATGTTTAATGGCTGTCAAAAAAATTGATTTTCAAAACCTTCCCAAGCCAAACATGTTAACCTTAACTAATGAGGATTAGCATGAATTTAGCGTCTTCCTTAAAGTTAAAAAAAATCTTAGGGAAAATTAATTTTTCTAGATCTGGAATCTTGGTTAAACGAGCTCAAATCCTCTGATTTTCCAATAAAAATGGCCTTGCACTTGTTCTCAAAATTTTTGTGCCTTATTTTTAAGTTAAAACCTTGAGTGGTATGATCAACGGGCTATTTCATTGTCCCAAAATACTCTGGGGCTATGCAAATGACTTTGTGACACTTATGCCACTCTTTCCTTTCAGCCATGGATGTTTAAATGTCAATGACCTGAGTTTGGACCCAAAAACACGAAGAAAGATAAAAAAATATCCCCTGCCTTACTTTGTTCCTGCTTACAGCACAATCATTGCAAATTGAAAAATTAGTTTAAAATCCAAAACGATTTTTCATATATTTTCTGATATTTTTCTCTAAATGTGTATCAAATTATCTTTAAAATGATGCCTTAGTCACTCCCGGATCATTCCAGATGAGAGAGTTATGATTTTTCAAATCTAAACTATCTAGAACCCCTGAATCATCAACATGTATTTTGATCGGGCCATTCAGACCCACTAAATGATTTTTCCAAATCCTTTAAACATTTTTCCTAAAAGATTAATGAAATTTACTTTTCAGAAAGGTAACGTTTGTAATTTTTTGATACCAAATGAGTTTGGGGTGATTTTTCAAATTTTGACACATCCTGTCCCTTGTATGCTCTACCAGCAGCGTAATTAATCCAAACATGAAAATTTATTCCCTCGGAAAGTGATATTTTGGGATATTGGGAATATTTTCAGATTGACCCTCATGGAGTTACCTTTCTAACGGTATCTTGTCCACCCTTTAAAACCTTCAAACCAATTTAGAATAAATTCAAAAAATAGGATAGCACGATGCTATCCCCCTATTTTTAGTTATGGTCAAAATTAAGTTGTTTTCCTGAGCTTTATCTCGAGACATTCAAATGTCACCATATCACCCTGATCAGCCTCGAGGACATGCTTTGACCTCATATAGGCTTGCATCAAGGCACAAATTTTTTTTACATCTTTACCATCCTCATTCACAATAATTTTTTTTATCAAAAAGTGTCAAAATGCTCACTCATTTTCTAAATCACAAAGTTTTGTTAACTTAAGTTTTCCAATTCAACTTCTTTGAAGAGTGTCAGATATGTTACTTTTAGGGATACTCCAACCCTGACCTTTCGAGGGAATACTCCAACCCTACTTTTCAAAATTGTTAAGATTTAAAAATCTTTCTTTATCAAAATTATTCATCATCCTCAGGGATACTCTAACCCTATCTTTCAACTACAATTAGAATTTTCTTTTTCTCGGATTTCCATGAACGTGTCAAGAATTAAGCCCATTTTTATTTTAAAGAAAAACCTCATTCAATCAAGGAACCCAGATCCATCTAAAAATTTATTGATTCGATTATGCCTAGATAATTGATGCCAATTGCGAGATAAATTCCAATTGTCCATTCCATTCTTTTTATCATTACATTGAATGGTTCATGTTATGTTACTTCATTCGTTGCCCTGCTAATGTGATTTCTTTATTATGATTATTCGCATTCATATTTTCAAATCATTTCAAGTAAAATTAAAGGTGATATTCGGCATGGGTATCTCTCCAGTGCCCAAAATGGAATATTCCATTTTCAAAGTAAAATCCAGAGGTCATTTTTATTAAAAATTTCTATATTCCCCATCTATCCGGGGAGTATATGAGATTAAATCTTTTTATTAAAACCTAGATTTATATTTTTATAAAATTCATGCATTAAAAGAGGGTTATATCAAAATAGTGATGAGCTAAGATTGAAAGAATCAAACTGAGATAATACATAACTAGTAAGGTATCAGTTTCGGGCATTACGAAGAGGTTCGTGCCTCATTGTGCATACCAACTCCCAAACTCAAATGGCAAATCTTTGTACCACACAGACCACAGGATCGATGTTTCGAGTTTTGTACCTCAAGACATAGGTTTTAATAGGCATCTGATCATGCCTAGCCCAAAATGATCGACGGCGACTCCAAGCATTGGCCACTTTGTGATGGTCATCCGAGACCAATAAGATGAGTGATTCATCTTATAGTCCCCCTCACTGTATCACGAGTTGAGAATCTATACTTTCTCACTCTCATCACGTTGCAAAGGAAAAGTCTCGGTTGAAAAGACATTTCCTAGTCAAAAAAATATTTTAAGTCGTATACATGCATAGATCCGTGAGGATCCACCTCACGGTATGTTGCGATAGTAAGTAACATCCTTGCTCTAAAGTATATATCTTTTAGTAATGGTAAAATCCTTTATAGAGGAAGGGGAAACTACAAAACCCTTCATATCACTACATACTGTAAAGGCAGCACGTTGCTTGAGATGCTTATTGATAATAGGTTGGCTCTAAATGTAATGCTTGTATCATGCTTAAACAAGCTCCTTATTAATGCATGTCATATCCATAATAGTCACACGGTGGTGCAAGCATTCAATGGAACTTGCAAAAACATTGTGGGGAACATCATCATTCCATTCTAAATTAGCCCATACCCTTATGAAGTGGACTTTTGTGTGATGGATATTGCTCCATCATGTAACTGCCTATTGGGAAAGCCTTGAATTCACTATGCGAGGGTAGTACTGTCATCAGTACATCAAAAGTTGAAATTCATTAATAAAAACAAAGTCAATATTGGAAAAGAAAAAGACGTAGACACCTCATTTTGGCATCCCAAGACCCAATAGAACAGTGATAAAATAAAAAAATAATAAATTAACTAGGGATGATTGCCAGGTGCTATGTCGTCAAGCACTATTAGACGACATGGTGCCAGGCAAAAATTTTTTTCGAAAGGTCTAAAATGCCTATGGGTCATATTAATTAAAAACATAAAAATCAAACATCAAAGGTCAATATTTAAGGTGTTATCGAAGACACTCGAATGAGTACAAAAGTCAAGGTGAGGTAACTTAAGAAGCCATAAGTACGTGTAAGTTATATTGGCGCATAAGTATTGATACGAGGCTTTTGCACTGCCAAAAATTTAAATTTTTATGTGTAATATTGATATATGATGATTTAGTCTTGATACCTAATGAGATGTATCGGCACCCATCATGATTGTTTCGATACAGACCTTGGCAAAAGCTATAGTTGTGATTTTTGCAAAATGTCTCGATAGACAAGCTTGAGTATCGATACAAATCCATGGAGTATCGATACAAGTCTTGAGACTAAAAAAAATTTTTTTTTGCTCTTGCATCGAACATATTTCATTATATTGTATTGATACACAATATCTTGTATCGATACACATAGGTATTTTTGTCTAGTTCAAGCCATTTTTTAGCCATTACACCATTGATGCAAAATGCAATTCGAACATGCTTCTTGCACCAAAAATCATCAAAATTCATACTAGGCTTCATCTTTGGGCTAGTGAATGGATTTAAACAAAATTTTGAGGCCTTAATAGCCAATGATAAGGGACATCTCATGACATTATGTAATTTGTCAAAGAGTATGGCTGAATTTTCTCAATGCTTGTTGCATAAAGTAGCCTTCATCCATTATTTTTGTTGAGCAAACTAATGGGTTTACCTGGTAGCTAAGCACAGTATCTGATCTCTACATGTGGTACATACACCAAAGCCCCAAAATGCCTTTTCTTTTTGCATATTTTGTCTTCACAGTTACATGGCTATATAAGCCAACCTTGGACTCAGCTGATAGAATGATACAAAAAACAAAAACATTCTTAGCAAGAAAAACACTAACTTTTAGACATTCCTTTAATATTCTTTAGCCACCAAAAACCAAGAAACTCTTCTCCATTCTCGGAACCCCTCAAAGCCATCACTAAAATCTTTCCAAAAACCTCTATTTCACTTATATTCCCTCTCAAAACTCCCCTTTGATTATACCTAACTAAAAAACCCATTTTTTCCATCACTCTCATACTGTTTAACCCTAAAAAGGTGAGTTTAAAGTTGTTGCTCAAAGAAAAAGTTAAAGCTTGAAACTTTTGTATATTTTCCCTGCTTTGCTCTGCATATTCTCTTATTTTTCAACATTTCCATCATCTTAGTGACCACTCTATATCATCATGACCCTTTTAAGATTCCCATGCATTTTTACTACCTTATTTGTGTTAATCATAAGATGTTGATGTTCTCTTGATGCCTTAATGTTGCATGATAGACCAAATATCTTATCTTTCATTCTGTGATCAAAACAACCCTTGATTCAAGCATTTTTCATCATGTTTCATCTATTTTCATATGTTTAACACATGCTTAAATGTTTTTCATAAATGCATTAAGTATGTTCATGCACTTTCTTGCATATTAAAAAGTCTTATGGCATAAAAATGTTGTCTTAAAAATTCTAGCATGATTCTCTTGGCTTAAATGAGTTTATGTCATCTTTCATAACATGATTTTTTATGCCATTCATAGAGTTATCATTTTTATTCACCTTATTTGTCACCTCCTTGCATTTTTTGTCATCTTTTCCCTGTGAAAATGTTATCTTTATGTTTTTGCATGCTTGCTTGTTTGCTAAAAATATGATTTTGCTACCTTCAAATATTATGGACTATAATAGGTTTAATGTTTTAATTAAATTGGTCCTCTAATCTTGGGGACAAATAAAATCTTCCAAGTTTGAATTCATGGAAATAAAATGTTGTTTTTGTTTGTTAAAGTATTAAGCCTTGATCTTGAGTCCAATACCCTCTTTAGTGATATGGTCAACAGGTTGTTTCATCATCCCAAAGTACTTCGAGATTGTGGAATGAGCTCATGATGCCCATGTTATTTGTCCTTTTCTACCACGAACGTTCGGACATCTTAGATTTAAGTCTATCCTCGAAACAAACTCAAAAATACCAAATAAATCCCTTATTTTTGCTCTGGTAGCACCATAGTCCAAGCTTGAAAAATTATTTTTAGGTCATGAATTATTTTTCTAGAACTTTTTTGATTTAAAAGACATTGAAATCCCTTTCCAATAGTGTCTTATTTGCCCTTAGATCATTCCAGATGATAGAGTTATGATTTTTTAAACCTTTGCTGTCCAAAACCCTTAGAACTAATGTGCTATATGTTGCTTAGGCCATTTTAGCCTGTTAGATGATTTTTTTTTTTAATTTTTAAATATTTTTCCTAGAAAGTTTACAAAATTCCCTTTCCAGAAAGGTATCGTTCATGATTTAACAATTTCGGATGAGCTCGAAACGATTTTTTAAAGTTTTACGTATCTTTTTCCCTTGCATAAGCTGCCAGTGCTAAGATAGACCTAACTCCAAGAATTAATTTTGCCTAGAAATGACGTTTTAGGATTTTAAAAATACTTTTATATTAGTCCTCATAGAGTTACCTTTCCAATGGTACCATATTTGCCCTTTGAAGCCTTTGAATACACCCTAAATAAATTCAGGAAATGTGACAATATGATGTTGTCCCTTGTTTCTAACCTAATTTCTGAAACACCTTTATAAAGACATTCGAACATCTCGAAGTGCATCCGATTCCTATTATACCAACCTTTAAGTCTAGGATCAAGGCTTAAGATGAAAATATATTTTTCAAAAATCTTTGGCTTTTTAATTCCAAATTTCTATTTAAAAAAGAATTTTTCTTCTAAACCATAAAAAAATTGCATTTTTAGGGATACTTTAACCCCATTACTCTGAAGGGATACTCTAACCTCATTTTTCACTAAGAAACTTGAATTTTCTCTCTTGGATTTAGTTGAGGTTTCTAATTATTTTCTTAAATCATACAAAACTTTCATCTTTGGGGTACTCCAACCCTATTACTTGAAAGGAATACTTAAGCCTCGTTTTTCATTAAAAACTCAAAGTTTCTCTTTATTCTTAATTATTTTCATAACTTTATCTTTTGGGATACACCAACCCCACCACTCTGAGAGGATACATTAGCCCTACTTTTAACAAAAAATTCAAAAATTTTCTCTCTTTTGGGCCTCAAATTATTTTAATTGAAATCTTTTTTGTCCCTTAAATCACTATCGAATCAAAACCCGTAATTAAACTGTCATCCCATTTATTTTTCAATAATCAAAGACAATTATGAAATACATTCCAACCGTCACTCCTTTTCATGTTGTTTTTTTTGTGATTGTTTGTTTATGATATTATTATATTTTCATCATCTTACTAATGCATTTTCTTTTTTATAGTGATTATCATGCATTAATATTTAAAATTCATTTTCAAAGAATTTTATAAGGCAATGTTCTATGTTGGTATCTCCCCGTGCCTAATACGAAATATCCAAATTTTTAAAATTTAATCTGAAAACTATTTTTATAAAACTCCCTATGTTTTTTTATATCTTCATAGTGCATAGGTGATATAAATCTTCTTTCAAAACTTGGATTTACATTTTCCACCAAAACTTCATGCAAAAAAAAAAAAGGATTATATCTAAATAATGACCAAATGGAATTGATTAAGTCAAAACTAAAGTGAGACATAGCTAGCAGGTACCGATTTTGGGTGTCATGGATATGCTAATCCTTATCTATGTGTAACCAACTCTTGAACGCAACTAATGAATCTTTGGACTTTTGTCAACCTTGAAATCAATGTTTTGAGTTTATAACTCAGAATATTATTTTCAATAGGCATCTGATCTTGCCCAGCTTAAAATGATTGATGGTGACTGTAGACACCTAATTTCATCTAGGCCAGCTTTAGGCATCCTAGGACTTAAATGAAAGATGATAAAATTAGAAAATAAAAATAAAACTAGGGGATAATTGTTAGGTGCCATGTCATTAGGCACTATTAGGTGATTGGGTGCCAAGCGAAAATTTTTTTTGGAAAGCTCTTAAATGCCTATGGGTCACATTAAAGAGAAACGTAAAATGAGGCATGAAAAACTATTTTCCATGATGTCATTAGAGTTATTTGGATAAGTATACAGATCAATTTCTCGCTGTTTATGATCAAGTTAAGGTAACTCGAGCAGCCATAGGTACGTGCAAGTTATATTAGTGCACAAGTATTGATACAAGGCTACACGTTGCCAAAAACTTGAATTTTCACTTATAAAATCGATACATGAGGGTTTGGTATTGATACCTAAGATGTGGTATCAATATTTAGCATGTTTGTATTGATATAGACCTTGGCAGTAGCTAAATTTGTGATTTTTACCAAAATGTATCGATACACAAGCATAAGTATCAATATAGAGCTCTAAGTCTTGAGACTGGAAATATTTTTAGCTCTTACTATCGAAACACATCTTATTGTATCGATACTCATTGGTAAAAAGTAACCTTTGTATTGATACATACATAAAGGCATTTTTGCCCAGTTTAAGCCACTTTTCAGCCTTCGAAAACCTAATTTAAACATGTTTTTACACCAAAAAATATCATAAATCATTGCAAACCTCAACTATAGGCTTATAATCAGATTCAAACAAATTTTTGGAGCCCAACCAATCAATGAAAAATGTCACTTTCATAAGATATATGATTATAAGAGGGTATGGCAGGCATATCTTTAGTTACAGGCTGTCACAGCCTTTCTACTTCCTTGCTCAGCATGGCAAAACTAATAAAAAAATAGTCAACTGAGCATGGTAGTTGGAGATGTCCCTTGGTGTATGAAGGAAAGATAAAAAATATCCTTGCATTGTCTTCTAAAAGTAGTGGCTGAGCATTAAATAAAAAAATTCCAACTACCTAAAGAAAAGATCTTCAATAATCTTTAAAAAAAGCTTTTCGGTAATTTCAAAAGACTTAATCCATTCCTAAAAATCCTCCAACAACTATAATTCCAAGAACTTACCAAAAACGATATTCCATTACCTTTCACCCTCAACCAACCTTCATTCCCGTAGCTCCCTAAAACCATTACCTAAACACCTTAAAAAATTTAACCTTTCACATACTTTTATCACCCCACCAGTAACCATATTACCAGAAAGCTTTTTCCTTTCACCTTTTTCTTGCTAAATAATAGTAAAAAAGGGAAGAAACTGAGCTTAAAGTCATTACTTAAAAAAAAAAAGAAAAGTTTAAGCTATTATTGGTATATTTTCTACCTTGTTCCATACATTTTCTATTTTGATCATCTATTTCATTTTAGTGAGTCCTTCATGCTGCCATGACCCTCTTAAAACTCTCATGCATAATTATTATCTTGGTTGTGGTAGTCTTAGGATCTTGATGACCCTCTTGACACCTTGATGTCGTTGGATATATTAACTAACCATACTTCATTTTTATCATTACACAACCTCTTTTCATGCATTTTTGTACCATGTTCCTTCCATATTCACATATTTATCTCATATTTAAATGGTCACCTTAACATGTTTTATGTATGTTCATACATTTTTTGGTGTTTTAAGGAGTCTCATGAAATAAAAATGTTGTCTTGAGAACTCTGGCTTCCACTACTTTGGTTAAACATGTTTATATCATCTCCATGCACCCTATTTGTCATCTTCTTGCATCTTTGTCACCCATTTTGATGTCAAAATGTCATCTTTGTATGTTTGCATATATAATCTTTGTATGTGCTATATTTTGTTCATCATATCGCCATTAAAATGCTTGTTTGTTTCTTAAAACCTGCTTTTTAGAAAAATCCCCAAGTTAAGTTCATGCTACCTTTAATAGATGAAGAATATGATGGACATAATGCTTTCATAAAATTGGTCTTCCAATCTTAGGGATAAAGAAAACATTTCATCTCTGGATTCATGATAATACAAGTTTAAAGATGCTATTATCCAAGCAAACATAACCTTCTCTTAGTAAAAAAATACTAAGCCTTGATCTTGAGTTTAACACCTTTATGGCATGGTTAACGGGTTGCTTCATCATCCCAAACTACTTTGAGATTATGGAATGAACTCGTGATGCCCATGTTATTCTTTCCCTTGTATTATGGATGTTCAGATGTCCATAAATTGAATTTGACCCTCAAGAAACCAGTATATCGAACGATCCCTTATTTTGCTATGGCAATACTGTAGTCTTGATTTAAAAAATCATTTTTGAATCGTAAAAGTTTTCTTCAATTTTTTTAATATTTCCCCTTAAAGGGCATCAAATTACCTTTCTAATGGTGCCTTATTTGCCCTTGGATCATCCTAGACCAGGGAGTTATGATTTTAAACCTTTACTATTCGGAACCCTTAGAACTAGCGTGCAACATTTTGTTTGGGGCATTTTGGCCCATCAAATGATTTCTATGAAATTTTTAAATATTTTTTCTAAAAAGTTCACAAAATTCCCTTTTTGGAAAGGTATTGTTCATGATCTAACAATTTTGGACAAGCTAGGAATGATTTTCCAAAGTCCATCATGCCATTTTCTTTGTACATGCTGCCAGTGTCGAGACTAACTTAACTTCAAAAATTATTTCTTCTTTTATATCAAACCTTATTGAGTTACCTCTTTAATGGTACCTCATTTACCCTTGAAGCCTTGGGATACACTTAAAAAATTCGAGAATAGAGATGACATAATGCTGTCCCCTATTTTTAACTTAATTTTTGAATCTCTTTTTATCGAGATATTCGAATATCTCAAAATGCATCTGGTTGGTTCCCCAACAACTCCAGCCTCTTTTGAATCGGATCAAGGCTAAAAATACAAAAAGAAAAAAATATTTCACATTAAAATTTTTGCTAGTGGAGATACTCCAACTCCATTGCTTCGAAGGGATATTCCAACCCCTTTTTTAATTAAAAATCTAAATTTTCTTTTTATTGCTAAATATTTTCCTAACTTTATCTTTGGAGATACTCAGACCCCATTACTCCAAGAGGTAATTCAACCTTATTTTTAATTAAAGACTCAAATTTTTCTCTATTCCTAAATTTTTTCTAACTTTATATTTAGGGATACTCTAATCCTACCTTTTTGAGGGGATACTCTAACCTCACCTTTTTGAGGGGATACTCTAACCCCGCTTTACCTCAAAAAAATCAAAAATATTTTTTTTAGGTACCTCAGGTTGCTTTGATTAAAATCATCTTTGACCCTCAAATTACCATCGAATCTAAACATGTCTCTAAAATTGTCACCCTTGTTATTCTTTAATAATCGAAGGCAATTATGAGATACATTTCAATTGTCCCTCATTTCTGCATTCTTCTGTTTATGATTACTTGTTTATGATATTACTATATTTCTCCTTTTCTATCTTACTAACATGTTTCTTTTTGTAATGATAATTGTGCATTCATGTTTAAAATTTACTTTTTTAATAAAATTTACAAGGCAATGTTCCATGTTAGTATCTCTCCAGTGCCTAATACGAAACATTCAATTTTTTAAATCTAATTAGACATTGCTTTCACAAAAAGCCCTATGTTCCTCACATCTCCGAGGCACGTAGGCGATCTAATTTTCTTTAAAAACCCAGATTTGTATTTTCACAAAAATTTCATGCATTTAAGAGGATTATATTTAAATAAAGAATAAATAGAACCGATTTAACTGAGACTAAAGTGATACATAGTTAGTAGTTACTGTTTTAGGTGTCATAAGGATGTTAATCTTTTCCCGTGAGTAACTAACTCCCGAACCCAACCAATGAATCTTTGAGCTTTGTAGACCTTGAAATTGATGTTTTAAGTTCGTAACTGGGATTATTGCTTTCAACTGGCTTTCAATTCTACTTAGCCCAAAATGATCGATGGCAACTCTAAGTTTATGGCCACTTGGTGGTGGCCATCCGAGACCAATTGGATGAGCGATCCACCCGACGGTCTTTTCGCTCTTCTTCGTATTATTATGCCTAATCCAAATCCCAATCATGGGATAATTCAAAAGCTCAAATCTTGGAGTAATTTGGGACGATGAAATAACCAGTTGACCATGTTACTAAAGGGAACATGAGACTTAGGATCAAGGTTTAATACTAAAAAGATTTTTTTTTGAAAAATAAACTTATTTCACCATGAATCCAAAGCTTAAATGTTGATTTATCCCTAAGTTTGTGAGACCAATTTGATGAAAGAATTAAGTCCATGCTACTCTTCATCTATTAGAGGCAGCATGAACCTAGCTTGGGGATGTTTCTAAAAATTAGGTTTTAAGAAACAAGCAAGCATTTTGATGGAGATATCATGAACAAAATGCAACACATACAAAGATAAACATAGGTTAAACATGTAAACATACAAAGGTGACATTTTGACATGAAAATGGGTGACATAAACTCAAGGTGATAACAAATAAAGTGCTTGGAGATCATATGAACATGTTCGAATAGAGGAATGGATGCTGAAGTTGTCAAGACATTATTTTTCTTTCATGAGACTCCTTAAAACACAAGAAAATGTTTGAACAAACCTAATAAATGTTAAGGTGACCATTTAAATATGAAATAGATATATGAATATGGAAGAAACATGGCAAAAGATGCATGAACAGAGGCTCTGTAATGATGAAAATGAAGTATGGTGAGTTTATATATCCCATAACATCAAGGTGTCAAGAGGGTCATCAAAATCCTAGGACTACCATAACCAAGGCAATAATGATGCATGAGAGCCTTAAAAGGGTCATGGTAGCACGAAGGGCTTATTAAAATGAAATGGATGATCAAAAGAGAAAATGTATGGAACAAGGTAAAAAAATATACCAGCAAAAGCTTAAACCTTTATTCTTTTCAAAGCAGTGACTTTAAGCTAATTTCCTTCACTCTTTTTGCTATATTTAGCAACAAAAGGGTGAAAGAAAGAAGCTTTTTGGTAATATGGTTGCTGAGGGGTGTTTTGAAGATGAAAATATGTGAAAGGTTAAGTTTTTAAAGGTGTTCTGGTGGTGGTTTTAGGGAGCTACGGGAATGAAGGTTAGTTGAGGGTGAAAGGTAATGAAATAATGTTTTTGGTGAGTTTTTGGAGTTAAGGTTGCTAGAGGATTTATAGGGATGGATGATAAGTTTTTTTAGATTGCTAGAGAGCTTTTCTGATAACTGAGATTTCTTTTAGATAGCTAGGAGAGTCCTCTATTCAATGCTCAGCCACTACTTAAAAAGATAATACAAGGGCATTTTTTATGTTTCCTTTATGCACTAGGGACATCTTCAGCTACCATGCTCAGCTAACTCTCTTCTTAATAGTTCTACCATGCTGAGCAAGGAGGCAAAAAGGCTATGAAAGCCTGCAACTGGAGATATGTCTACTATATCCTCTTACACCTATATATCTTATGAAAGTGACCTTTGTCATTGATTGTTTGGGCTCCAAAAATTTGTTTGAATCTGTTAATAAGCCCATAGTTGAGGTTTACAATGATTTATGATAGTTCCTTAGTGTAAAAACATGTTTAAATCAAGTTTTTGAAGGTTAAAAAGTGGCTAAAAATTGGACAAAATGCCTTCGTGTATTGATATAAAACATGTTGTATCGATACCCAAGGCATTTTTTACTCCTGAGCATCCATACAGTGAGCTATGTATTAATACTAAGAGCAAAAAACTGTTTCCAGTCTCAAGACTTAGAGGCCTGTATCGATAGTCATGCTTGTGTATTGATATATTTTGCCAAAAATCACAACTTTGGCTATTGGCAAGGTTTGTATCAATACAAACATGCTAGGTATCGATACCATATCTCGACTATCGATATTAAACCCTCTTGTACCGATACTACGTATGAAAATTCAAAATTTGATGATGTAAAGCGTTGTATCAATACTCGTGCACCAATATAACTTGCACATACCCGTGGCTTCCCAAGTTAGCTTAACTTGGTCACAAACAATGGGAAATTGATCCATGTATTCATTTGAATGACCATGGTAACACCATGAAGTGTCCTTTGATACCTCATTTTTATATTTTTCTTTAATACGATCCATAGGCATTTCAAACCTTCCCAAAAAAGTTTTTGCTTGGTTAATTTTTATTTCTCTTTTTTGATTTTATCATCTTTTACCTAACTCCTAGGATGCCAAAAATTGGCTCGGATAAAATGAGGCATCTACAGCTGCCCCTCTTTGGCTGTTGCTAAGTATTAGGAACATGGCAAAGACAAATAGACACCACTTTGTTCAGATGGAATGATGGATTTGTATGCCCTAAATAGGTGCTATCAGCTTGTGTCAACTTTAAGGTAAGTAAGCTTCCTGCCCTTTAAGGACTAAGGTAGGTAATATGGAGCCATTAGCTTGTGTGGGCTTTATGTAGGGAAACATCTTGCTTCTTGAGGACTGAGGTAAGTAGTTACCACTAACTTGTGTAGGCTTTAAGGTAGGAAAGCCTCTTACTTTTTGAGGATTTGAGGTAAGTAGTTGCCATTAGCTTGTGTGGGCTTAGTTAAACGTCCTGCCCTTTGAGGACTAAGGTAGATGGGTGCCACCAACTTGTGTGGGCTTTGGTAAGCACCTTGCTCTTTGAGAATTGAGGTAAGTAGTGCCACCAGCACGTGTAGGCTTTGGTAAGTGTCTCACTCTTTGAGGACTGAGGCAAGTAGTTACCACTAGCTTATGTAGGCTTTCTTAACATCCTACCTTTGAGGAATGAGGTTGGTAGGTGCCACCAACTTATGTGGGCTTTGGTAAGTGTCCTGCTTTTTGAGGACTGAGGTAGGTAATTACCACCAACTTATGTAGGCTTTGTGGTAAAAGCATCCTACTCTTTAAGGACTAGAAGGAAATAAGTTTAGATACCCTTCTTGGGTGATTTTCAACAAGCACATAAAGTTAAAGGTATTAACTTGAGGCCTTTTGAGGTTTTTTGAAACAAAAAAAATGGTACTTTAGGTTCCCTACAAATTTAACTTTTGTATACAAGGGCTAGTACTTGCAGAATGTTAAATGCTACATAGTGCTTGTCTAAATGATGCAAGGGTAATAACTTTAAAAGCCTAATTCGGTGGTTGGTTTTAGCCTTATTCAGCTTTGATAAGGTGGCCTTTTTACCTAGGGTTTATCAATCATGCTCTAGATTTCTAGAGGCTTTGAATATTAAGGTTGTTCTTTTTTTGAAGGTACAAAAGGTCCACGATGCTTTACTAGGAGAAGGTTTTGAGCAAATTTTTAAGATGTAGGGACCTAGAGTAAGACTGGTTGTGGCCCTAAGAGTTCATTCTTAGTTTTTAAACATAAAAAAAAGTTTCTTCAAAGTTTTATCTTTTAAAGTAATGCTAGGAAATCTTGTTATCAGTTTTGTTTATTTATCAAGCATTATCAATTAAATGATAAACATGATATGACATGAAATGCAGTGCTACAAAATTTTTTTTTAGAAATCAAGTAATATTTTTATTCACAGAAAGAAGGTACAAGCTGTGACAAACTTAAAGATTATGAAAGGTTTTGAAATACAAAAGAGATAAGAGAAGTCTTCTTGGTTAATTAGCTTTGATGTTGATGGCATGAATTCTCTACTAAGTGCTTTTAGAGATTTCTTTTGAGCAATTGATCCTTTTGGTGCTGGCAACTCATAAGAAGATCCCTTAGATTGCTCTATAGTGGGATAGAGGCCTTAAAGTTAGGTAGTTTCCATTTTTTGAGTGCAGGTGTGGATGCGATTTGGTGGGGTTTGGTCAGCATAAAACAGATTGGTTAGGTTATGACTTGGTTTGATCAGACTGGTGAATATGGGTAATTGGGTCTGGTTGCTTAAGCCACCCTTTTAGGTTTTTAACTTAAGTTGGTTTTCTCTTTTTCTTCTTTTTTTTGTTTTTATTGTTTTTTTGTGTTTATTTTTCTGGAGAGTGTAAAGAGAAAGAAAAATATGATACCTTTTTAGGTTTTCATCCTAAAATCCTTTTAAGTATAGTATTTCTTAACAGAATCAGAGTTCACAGGGTTGGATAGGTCACTACCATCCATCTTAGTTAAAACTAGGGTTCCTCTAGAGAATACGCATTTCACCACGTTTGGCCTTTCCCAGTTTAGGGTATATTTTTTGCAAGCATCTTTATGGATTAGGAGAATTTGTTTGAGTACCAAATCACCTTCTCAAAATTGACGAGGACAAACCTTTTTGTTATAGGCCTTCATTATCGATTTTTGATACAACTGCCCATGACGAATGGCCTTAATTCTTTTCTCTTTAATGAGATTGAGTTGTTCATATTAGCCTTTAACCCATTTAGCTTATTCAAGTTGGGATTCCATCAGGACACTAAGTAAAGGGATTTCAACTTCAATTGGCAAGATAGCCTCTATGCCTAGACCAAATAGAATAGTGTGACACCTATAGAAGTTTATACTGGTATGCAATAGGCGTGTAAGGCAAAAGGTAACTTTTCATGCCAATCTCTTAGCCATCTTTTCAACTATCTTCTTAATATTCTTATTAGCTGCTTCAACTACCTAATTATTTTTGGGTGGTATGGGATAGAGTTTCGATGTTAAATCTTGAATTAAAACCAAATCGCGTGCATCATTTTATTTTTAGGTTGCATGCATTATCAGTAATGATTTGTTCGAGAAGACCATATCTACAGATGATGTCCCATTTCACAAATTTACACACGATAGATCTAATGACATTAGCATAAGAAACTGCCTCTACCCACTTGGTGAAATAATTGATTGCGACCAAAATGAAATGATGCCCATTAAAAGCTTTAGGGGTAATTAGTCCAATCATGTCCATGCCCTATATAGAAAAAAGCCGTGGAGCTATCATAACATGTAAGGGTATTGGTGGGACATGGATTTTGTCAGATAGAACATTTATGACACTTTTAAGATAGTTAATGCAATCTTTTTTGAGAGTTAGCCAGTAGTAGCCTGATCGCATGACTTGTCTTGCTATTCTGTGTCTATTGGAATGCATACCATAAGTCCTTTTATAAACTTCTTCAAGAATTCTTTTGGCTTCAGAGGCATCCCCGCATCGGAATAGCACCTGATCCTAGCTTTTCTTGTACAGAATCCCACCATCCAAAATAAAACCTATGGCTAATCGTCAGATGGTTCTCTTATCAGTTTTGGTGGTGTCTGTTAGGTATTGTTGATCCTTGATGTATTGAAGGATGTCAAGATACCATGGCAAATCGTCTTTCTCTTCTTCAACATTTTAACAATGTGCTAGGGCTATATAGATACTCATTTGAATAGGAATGACATTCGATTCTTGATTAACATTAAGCATAGATGATAAAGTGGCCAAGGCATTAGCAATTTGGTTCCCTTATAGATGTTGAAAGCTGATATCGTCAAACTCTTTCTTAAGTTCTTATATTAGATTCCTATAGTTGATCAGTTTAGCATTACATGTTTGCCATTCTCCCTTCAATTGGTAACTAATAAGGGTTGAATCTCCAAACACTTACAGTGTTTGAATGCCCTTTTTAACAATTGCTTGGAGTCCCATGATGCAAGCCTCATATTTAGCTATGTTATTGGTGTAGTCAAAGTTTAATTGGGCTATGAAAGGGTAATGGTTTCCCTCAAGCGAGATGAAAATTGCCCCAATTCCATGCCCTAGTGTGTTTGAAGTACATTTTCCATGACGACCCATATTGACAGTGTTCTCTACCTTAGATATGCATATCAAGTCTTTGTCAGGGAATTTGAAGTCTAAAGGTTACAAGTCATCTATGGCTTAACTTGCTAAAAAGTCTACTATCACACTACCTTTAATGGGTTTCTAGTTTACATGCATGATATCGTACTTAGAAAGCATAACTTGCCATCTGGCTAACCTCCTGGACAAGGTGGGAGCTTTGTATAAATACTTGATAGGATCAAGCTTGGCGACTAGCCATGTGGTATGGTACACATGTGTTGGCTTAACGTTCAGCTGTCTAGGCTGAAGCATAATATAGCTTCTTTATGAATGGATAATTATTTTCATATTCTGTAAACTTCTTACTTAGGTAATAAGTAACCTATTTTTTCTTTCCTGATTCATCATGCTGCCATAATACCCAGCCTATCGATTTGTCAAAAACTGATAGATACAAGATTAATGATCGATTAGGCACTGGTGGTACAAGTACTAGAGGGTTCAAAAGATGATGTTTAACCTTATTGAAAGCTTTTTGACATTCTTCATTCCATTCTCTAGGATTTTGTTTCTGGAGTAGCTGAAAGATTGGATCACATTTGTCTATTAACTGAGATATAAATTAGACTATGTAGTTTAACCTTCCCAAGAAGCTTCTCACTTCCTTTTGAGTTTGAGGTGGTGACAGATTCTGAATGGCCTTGACCTTGTCAAGATCAACCTCTATTCCTTTCTCACTCACAATGAAACCCAATAGTTTAGCGGATGTGGCACTGTTGCATTTGGCAGGATTTAGCTTGAGTTGGTATTTATGAAGACTTTTGAAGAGTTTTAGCAAATGGGCCACATGTTCACTCTCTTTTGCTGACTTGGCGATCATATCTTCCATATAGACCTCGATTTCCTTATGCATGAGATCATGGAACAATGTTACCATCGCCCTTTGGTAAGTTGCCCTAGCATTTTTGAGCCTAACAGGCATCACTTTGTAGCAAAAAGTATCCCATATGGTTATGAAAGTGGTCTTTTCTATGTCTTCATTGGCCATTTTGATTTGGTTATAGCCCGAAAAACTATCCATGAAAGAAAATTGTGTGTTTTTTGGCAGTGTTGTCTACTAAGGTATCAATGTAAGGCAGGGGAAAATTATCCTTAAAACTGGCTCAGTTCAGATCCTTGTAGTCTACACATATTCGCACTTTACCATCATTCTTAGGAACTAGGACTATATTGGCTACCCATTCAAGATATTTGGCTACATAGAGAAATCTTGCTTCAATTTGCTTCTTCACTTCTTTTTTAATCTTCAAAAGCATTTCAGGTTCCATCATTTTGAGATTCTGTTGTATAGGCTTACACTCGAGTTTAAGAGGAAGTTTATGAACCATAATGTTGGTATCTAATCTAGGCATGTCTTGATAGGGCCAGGTAAACACGTCTTGATATTCTTGAAGGAGACTTATTAGTTCAACTTAAGTTGATGGCTTTATGGAGGTTTCGATTTTGACTTCTTTTAAGTCTTCTTCTGTTCCAAGGTTTATGGTTTTGGTGGGTTTTTCGTGGGGTAATATCTATTTTTCTTCTTGTTCAACTAGTCTCAATAGGTCTAGGGGTATGGGGTTCTCTTTAGGGTTCTCTTCAGATTTGGCTGTACCTGCATAGATCCATTGCTTGAAATCGATTTTTGATGTTTCAGTATAAACACTCATGTCACCTCTATTAGGATACCTAAAAATATGGAAAGAAATAATATATGCGGAAAAAGATGTAAAGAAAAGTCTAAGGTTGATAAGAATTATGAACACAAAGAATGAATGCATAATGCTTAGTCATTTTCATTAATAATACTCAATAAAAGCAGCCCATACAAAGGATCCTACTATGCTTTTGGGCAAGAGCATGTAGGTTTAATTCATAGCATTACTTTGAAATAAATGAACAGTACAGGAATCTTAGTCTCAGTCCAAACATTCAGAACAAACCTGGAAGGGTATAAACTAGTCTTTGAACTTATAGTTGACATCTTTGGCTTATCAATCATTTTGATGGAGACATCTTCCAATGCTTTGTTCAATATGACCGTAGCACTGATGGAGCTAGTATTTACATGTGCCTCTAGGAAAAACTTTCTCAAAGTGATGGGAATATCATTGGCTTATCCTTTATGTCTTATCCTCACAAATGAGCCATTCTCTTTTCATGGTTCTTTTGAGCTGGCTTTTCTTTTTGCTGTGCATTAGGCTTGAATCCCAACCCTCTTTGTCAATCTGGTTAACCAATTTCAAGGCTTCAAAACTCCCTGAAGGTGTTTTCTGAGTTCCTTTCCAATTTTTGCACCTTTGCCGACAGTCAACTTTAAACCCATGTGAGTACTCTCTAATAGGTGAGGCTAAACTATTGGCAACCCTTCCTTGATATAAGTAGCATTAACAAATTCAAAGGATTGGAAAGAGGATTTTGGGATATCTTCGTCAGGTTCAACGTATGGGGCATTAATTGAGGTAGCAGCAATGATATCTTTTTCTCCTCCGATACTAACAACTTTATTCTCGATGACAAATTTCAATTTTTGGTGCAAAGATGATGGTACTGCTCTAGCAAAATGAATCCAAGGCCTTCTTAATAGCCAATTATATGACAGAGCAATGTCTATCACATGGAAGTCAACTTCGTAAGTACATGAGTCGATTTAGATGGGAATGGTGATGTTCCCTACAATGTTCTGGCAAGTTTCATCGAATGCTTACATAATCATACCACTATTTTGGATATGAGATACATTGATGGAGAGCTTGTTCAAGCATGACATGGGCATTATATTTAAAGCTTACCCATTATCGATGAGGACCTTAGGCAACGTAGTGCCTTTATAATACGTGGTGATATGAAGGGCTTTATAGTTTCCTCTCCTTTCGAGTGGGATTTCATCATCGCTGAAAGATATGAAATTATCAGCAGTGATATTGCTCACTAAGCAATCCAACTGACCTATAGAAAAGTCAAAAGGGACATAAGCCTTATTCAAAACTTTGAGAAGGGCATTCTTGTGAGCTTCAAAATTCAATAGTAGTGACAACACAGATATCTTTGCGGATTGCTTGTTTAACTGATCGATGATGCTATATTCCCTATGTTTGATGAACTTGAGGAATTCTGTAGCTTCTTTCTCATTCACTGGCTCTTTGAAGGCCAATAAATCTAAGTTTTTTATTGTAGATTTTAGTGCTTAAAAAACAAGACTAGTATTCTCTTATTGAGTTTCACTTTTTAATGTTGCTGAGGCATAACATCTACCACTTCGAGTTAAGTGACTCACTCTTGAAAGGTCTACTCTCGCGGCTTACTGACTAGATTCCCCGATGATTAAGGTTTTGTTTTCATAGTTCCAAAAAACCACTTTATCATCCTTATAAGGGAAAAGAGATAGAAGTTGAATGATCATCCTTAGTGTGGGCTGGACAAGGGTGGCTTTAGCTCTTGATTAATTATCATACAAGATCAATGGCCTTCTAACCTCATTAAGAGGATTACCTTTTTCTTCTTTTACAGTGTTGACAAATGGTGTTGCATTTGCAAACTCTATGCATGGGGTTTGCTTTTTGTCATAGAATTCGATGCTACCCTCGTTCATTATCTTTTGAACCATAGCACGAAACTCTTTGCATGTTTGAAGAGTATGGCCATAAACAGTATGGAAATCACAAAAGTCATCAATTCTTTCCCCTATCTTCTCAGCTGCATTAAGTAGCTTAGCTTGCACCAGGATTTGCCAAATCAAATTCATTAGTGTTCTAACTTCTTCTATGTTTTTTATAATCTTGCAGCTTTCTTCCATGAACATTCTCTTTAGGTTTAACTTGGCAAGAGTTTGAGATGAACTGGCTTCAGTGTCGGACTTTGATTGCTGACTAGCCTTCATTTTTTTCCTTTTTCTTTGCAGATATTTGTTCTACTGATCCATTTTCATGGCCTTATTGATTATCCCACAGAATATGACCACATTCGTGAAGCTTTTCAAGAAGCTTTTTGCTACCCTTTCATAATGAAGAGCTTGTAATGTGCTAATGAATCTAACAATCATCTTTTTTTTATCAATAAGGGATGAATCTAGGCAGTCCTTCTCCATCTATCTTGCAGCATGCTGCCTAAAAGTTATATTAGATCTCTTTTTCATGCTCCTAAGAGATAAACAACTTGAGATCTGATCATTGATAGGTCTCTCCTCGTTAGTAGCATTAATAGATAGGTTATCATGTCTATCCCACTCCTCGTAAAACTTGATCTTGAACCAATCCATCATCCCTTAGACCATTTTCAAGGATGATGGACAATGATGCAAACTGTGTTCTTGATCGCAATGGTAACAAGATGTTTCAATGGCATTTTTATCATCTATCATTATTCTAGCATTCACGAAAGCTTGCCAGACCTTACTTATTAGGGTTTTAACATTTTTAGCACTTCTTTTAACCTAACAACCTTGCCCATCAATTATCGCATTCACTCTTGGTTTGACATGATTAGGAGTGGATTGGCCACAACATTAGGTACAGGACCTTATTCGATCTTGATCACTTCTTTCTAGTAGACCCTGCACTTTTCTTTTAAATGAAGTGCAGTTCTTAATGGAATGGCCTTGCGCTCTAGTGTGATATTCATAATAAGCATTCTCATTATACCATCTGCGGTATGGTCATGATCTTGGGTTTGTTAATACTAGGGCCACTAGTTTACCTACCAATAAGTGAGAGTAAATCTCTTTATAAGAGTAAGGGAATGGTTCAAAGTGCTCTATTTCTTATTGGTTATTTAAAACTCTTGTATTGTGCATATTGCTAGGCTGTGCATTTTGGGTCGTATTTTGAATAGGATTCTATGCAAAGCTTATTACATGAGTAAACCTGATAGCCTGGACTATTTATAGTAATGATGAGTAAGGAGTAAGACTTGTATTCAACATGCTCAGAAGGTACATAGGCTGTATTGGATGCAGACTTTGATTAAATGTGGCATGATTTTTGTCGACAACATTCACCTTCTTTTCTTTACCCTTATTTATTATTTTCTTGACTGATCCAGATGTCTCTCTAACTAATATTCTATCACTTTTGACAGCGTTCTTAATTATTTCACCTAATATAACCATATCAATAATTTTTTGTGTCACTTCCTACCAGCCTTTTATAATAAGGAGTTCTTAAGGTGCCAACAAACATGACTGTCATTTCCTTTTCTGTTAGGGAAGGATAAACCTGAGCTGCCTCTTCTCTCTATCTTTGAGCATACTGTTTAAAGTTCTCAAAAGATTTCTTCTTAATGTTCATGAGAGAAAGGCAATCCGGAGCCTAATCAGACACATGCTTAACTATTTAAGAAATGCACAAGCTAAATCTGCCCATGTTTTAATTCTTACAAGATCAAATCCTACGTACCATCAAAGAGTTGCTCTAGTCAGACTATCCTAGAAGCAATGGATCAGTAGCTTCTAATTCTCTTCATGCCCCACCATCTTACGATAGTACATGAAAAAATAGGCAATAAGGTCGGTAGTCCCATTGTATTTTCAAAATCAGGCACCTTGAACTTAGGTGGAATAATCAGACTCGAAACCAGCCCTAATGATTTTACGTTTATGATTACAAACTTGTTACTTCCTTCCATAGCTCAAAGGTGCTTCTCTAGTGACTGATACTTATCTAAATTCTTATCATTTTTTGAGGGTCTTTTTGTTTTCTCTCGCTCTATTTGCTGATTGAGGTCTGAGACTACAGGCCTTGCCAATGAAGAACCTGCACCTTGAAATCCTTAAATTAAGTAGGATGCTGTCACAGGATTAATGTAAATGAATGGCTGAGTTAGTAAGATGTTTACCATCGAAGGATGCTGCCTACATAATGCCCCTTCCTAAGCATTGGTGGCTCAATACCACTATTCAAATTGCTTTCGACATTGGCTGGATCTTTTCTTGCCTCGACTATACTTGTTTACCTTTTTTCCTTTAATGCATCAGACAATAGCTTAGTCAGATTAACAATTTGAGCTTGGAGTTCCTTGTTCTTATGGAGTGACTACTCTTGGGACTCTCTATACATGAGTTTGAGTTTTTTGATGTAGGCCTGATGTTCATTTCCCATCGCTCTTTAACGATTGTGAGTGTTGTACCGATGGTGAGCTGTATGTTTGATGTTTTAAATCACCTTCACTTGAAATTATTTTTAGATTAGGCCTTTATGATATGTTCCTGCATATGTTTGATGCAATGAGAGTTAATATATTATCATAAAAAGAAATGAATGAATAAAAGATTAGGTTAGTTATGCAAATATGACAAGGACAATTAGATTAAGGGGCAGCTCCACCAATAGCATCTTTCATTAAAACAACAAAATGTTTCGATTACATGTGACTACATTCAAAAATGCCTAACATGGTTACACTACCTGATTACATGGTCCAAGAAATACAACAAATCATGCTGATGGGCTTCAGTGGGTAAGACATCATGTGTTAGAGATTGGGCTAGATCCATCATGTTTTTGACCTCCAATTGAGCTACCTGAATTTGCTTTATGGGACGATGATGATGGTCCTGATACTTTTGGCATGTGTGATCAACCACTTAAAGCCATTCTAGTTCTCGATGTTCGAAGGCTCTCACCAGTGCATCGACTTGGTCTTGGCAAGCTTGAAGAGAATGCTCTAACTCTTGAATTTTGAGTGTTAGAGCTTTATTTTCATCTTGGTTTACTCTTAAATCCTGGATTCAAGCTTTTAACCATTCATTCTTCCTTTAACAAGTTGATGTAAGAGCCTGGTTTCTAACAAGCTTTTCCTTATTGAACCTAGCAGCTTCTCTCCATTGGTGTAGTTCCTTCTCGAGAGTAGTAATTTTTATCCTCCACTCGACCGATGATTTTCCAAGTCTTTGAGACTGGCTTGCTTTATTAAGGGTCATATAGTCTTTTTTCAAACTCTCGAGGTCCTCCTTTAGGTGATTTTTCTCTTTGATAGCCCTATTCATCTCACCATCTTTGAAGTAGAGGTCTATTTTCAATTGACTATTTTCCTCCTTTAATCAAGTAGCCTCCTTGGCAAAGGTCACTCTTTCGCTTGAGCAATTTAACTTTAGAGGGAAATTCATCAACTGGCATTTGTGATGCCCCGATGCTAGACAAGGGCACAACATCATTAATTCGTTAGACCCTCTATTCATCATATCCTAGGGTCATAATACTCCCTCTCCAATACCTTTCCATGCAGCGGCTTTGTTTCCATGCATGAAAGGCTAGTTGGACTTTTGGCTTGTAATCGGGCTCACCATAGTCAAAATCCTACAACTTTAAGTCTTGGATGAAGGGGATGAACTACGATACTAGAACTGTCAAAGAACTAAATGAGGGGTATAGCCAGTATTTCCCTATAATCCCATGAGCAGCACATAATTGTAATCTCTGCATCAGTGTATGACTGTTTGTAGGAAAAACCAAAAGGCCTTCCATGTTACCTTATTTCCTTTAAGGTTTTAAAATTTTTAGACCCATTGCTCTTCAGATTTGTCTTGAGGCCATTCTTTCTCAAGTACCTTAGAGCTAGGGCTAAAGCTAGGTAAGAAGCAGTGCCACATCCTACTTTCTTTCGGACCAATGTGACTGACAAGTTAAATGTGAAGGAGTGGTGCACACCAGATGAAAGGCTTGCACCTATTTTTTTACAAAAATTAAGAGCTCGAATAGTTTCGATAATGATGGCTAGGGGAGGATTGATGTTACAGCATAAACAAAAAAAGACATATGCTATCGTAACATTAACATAGCCTAATGTCTTGGGGAATATAATTAGACCATATATCACCAAAGCGTAGATATCATAGATTTTTTGGATGTCAACAATACTTGCCATCGATTCTTTCAAACTAGCCCATGAGATGCATTCACTATTCCTTTTTGTTTTGATATGACTCTCAATCCAAGACTCTGTTGCCTTGAGATTTAAGCCAATCTTTTCTTGAAAGTTGGAGGATTCACTGTTCCCCTTTCAATGTTGAGTAACATAGTGTATTCATCAACCGTGGGGACCAACTCTTCATAATTGAACATGAAACATTGATGTGCTGGACTCCAAAACTAAGAGGCTGCTTGCAATAAACTGACATCCAAATAAACTTGAAGCAGAAGAGCGATATCTTTGTATTTTTTTAGTGAATGATTTCCCTTTCAGTACTATCCCAATTGGTCTATACAATCCTTAGATCTTGCCAATCAATTTGATGGTACCCTATCTTGATCATTTCATGCACTATTGACCCAGTTTAAGGACATCTTCATCTTTATGCTCTCGGTATATTGACCATGCTTGGACTTCTTCAAAAGACTTGAGCTTCGAAGTTGACTATTGTTCCATGATAGACACCCCTTGATAGACACTGAACGATTGACCAATAGTCCTATGGTGATGGTATTTATGATGAAATGATGCATAGTAAAAAAAAGTAAAAGGGAATAAGTTAGTAACCAATACGAAATAATAAGCAAAAGATAAAGAAATGAAAGAATAGCAGTAAAAGTGTACCAGAAAATTTTCCCTGAGAATAGGTGGGATGCCTAAGGCAAACATGATGAATATAAATGTTAAGGCATTAAACAGGCAACATATCTGCATGTCTATATTAAAATTACCTCTTTATTAAGCAACATGATACCTTATGAGGACTAAGACCGACCACTTAAATGATAACTGTAGACACCTCATTTTGTCTGGACCAGTTTTTGGTATCTTAGGGGTTTAGGTAAAAGGTGACAAAATAAAAAAAATATAAACAATTAATGACAAAGGTCACATTCATAAAATATATGGGTGTAAGAGGGTGGCAGGCATATCTCTAGCTTGCAGGCTTTCACAGCCTTTCTACCCCATTGATCAGCATGGCAGAACCAATAAGAAGAAAGTCAACTGAACATGGCAGCTGAAGATATTCCCTGCTGTAGAAGAAAATTTAATGAGGCCCTTTGCATTATCTTCTTAAAAAGGAAGGCTGAACCAAAAGAAGGGGGCATCTCAAAAGGAAGCTACCAAAAAAAAAACCCAGCTACTTCAGAAGAAAACTCTCCAGTAATCTCAAAATACTCTTCACCTATCCCCATAAATTCTCCAACCATTAGCCCCAAAAACACTTCCAAAAATACTTTTAAAAATAATGTTTCATTGACTTCCATACTCCATTCCTGTAGCTACTTTAAACACCACTGGAAAACCTTCAGGAACCTAACTTTCCACACATTTTGATCTTTAAAAAGCCTTACCATCAACCATACCACCAAAAGGCTACTTCTTTTCATCCTTTTCTTGCTAAATAATAGCAAGAAGAAGGAAGAAATTAAGCCTACAGCCACTACTTTGAGACAAAGGACAGTTCAAGTTTTTTTGTTATATCCCCTCTATCTTGATCTTTTTAGTTCTGTTTTATCATTAACATCATCTTAGCAAACCCTTTTTATGATTTTATGGTCATCTCTGGGCTCCTATGCATTTTTTGTGGCTTCGGTTGTCATAGTTTAAGATCTTGATGTTTTTCTTAGTGTCTTCATGTTGTCCCTTTACATTTTCATTACCACAACAACCTCTATCCATGTGGCCTTGCCATGTTTCTTCCACATTGACATCTATATCTCATGTAAAGCATTCATCTTAACATGTCATAAGTATGCCCATACATTTCCTAGCAGTTTAATAGGTTTCATGAAATAAAGTTTTTTTTAGCATGTTCATCCTAAGTATGTTCATGCATCTATCTATCATCTCCATGGATTCTTTTTTTATGCATACATGTTCTCCACATTCTATGTCATGTTTGTGGCACTTTGTTTGTGTTGAGATGTTTGTTTGATTGCTAGAACACCCGATTTCAAAGAGTACCCCCCAAGTTAGGCACATGCTATCTCTCATACATGGAGAATCACTTCGGCTTAAGATTTTTATAAAGTTGGTTTTCCAACCTTGGGGGTAAAGCAAGCATTCAGTTCTGGA
>JBBYHM010060722.1:0-46872 GCA_038381775.1 Adansonia rubrostipa
ATTATAAGGAAAATTATGGAAAGAAAAGCTTTCTTGCAAATCCAAAGCATCAATATCGTGTATCCTAATGAGGAGAATATGTTGTAGTGCCCATAACAAAAGCAATGGAGATTATTACGAGTATCCAAATTTGTCTCATTTCATGGATGACTATTAATTATAAGAAAAATGGTGGAACGAAAAGCTTTTCTTACAAATCCAAAGCATCAACATCATGTATCCCAATGTGAACAACATGATTGTAGTGCCCATAACAAAAACAATGGAGATTATTACAAGTATCCAGGTTTGTCTCATTTCATGGATGACCATTAATTATAAGGAAAATGATGGAGAGAAAAGCTTTTCTTACAAATCTAAAGCTTTAATATTATGTATCCAATGTAGAGAACATGATTGCAGTGCCAATAACAATAAGAATGGAGATTATAATGTGTATCTAAGTTTGTCTTATTTAACGGATGAACTTTAATTATAAGGAAAATGGTGGAAATGAAAGCTTTTCTCGCCAAACCAAAGTGTCAATATCGTGTAACCCAATGTGGAGGACATGATTGTAGTGCCTATAGCAAAAACAATAGAGGTTATTACAAATATCCGAGTTTGTCTCATTTCAAGGATGACCATTAATCATAAGGAAAATGGTGGAAAAAAAAGGTTTCTTGCAAATCTAAAGCATCAATATCATGTATCCCAATGAGGAAAACATGATTGTAGTCCCCATAACAAAACTAATGGATATTACTTTGAGTATCCAAGTTTGTCTCATTTCATGGATGATCATTAACTATAAGGAAAACTATGGAAAGAAAAGCTTTCTTGGAAATCAAAGCATCAATATTGTGTATCCTAACGAGGAGAACATGTTGTAGTGCCCATAACAAAAACAATAGAGATTATTATGAGTATCCATGTTTGTCTCATTTCATGGATGACTATTAATTATAAGGAAAATAATGGAAAGAAATGCTTTTCTTGCAAATCCAAAGCATCAACATCATGTATCCCAATGTGGACAACATGATTGTAGTACCGATAACAAAAATGGTGGAGATTATTATGAGTATCCAAGTTTGTCTTATTTCATGGATGACCATTAATTATAATGAAAATGGTGGAAAGAAAAGCTTTCTTGCAAATCCACAGCATCAATATCATGTATCCCAATGATGAGAACATGATTGTAGTGCCCATAACAAAAACAGTGGAGATTATTATGAGTATCCAAGTTTATCCTGTTTCATGGATGTCCATTAATTATAAGGAAAATGGCGAAAAGAAAAGCATTTCTTGCAAGCCCAAAGCATAAATATGATGCATCCTAATGTGGAGATCATGATTATAGTGCCAATAACAACAAGAATGGAGATTATAATGAGTAAACAATTTTGTCTCATTTAACAGATGAACTTTAATTATAAAGAAAATGGTGGAAAGAATAGCTTTTCTCACCAAACCAAAGAATCAATATCATGTATCCCATTGTGAAGAACATGATTGTAGTGCCCATAACAAAATCAATGGAGATTATTAAGAGTATTCAAGTTTGTCCCATTTCATGGATGACCATTAATTATAAGGAAAATAGTGGAAAGAAAAGCATTTCCTACAAATCCAAAGCATCAATATCGTGTCTCCCAATATGGAGAACATGATTGTAGTGCCAATAAGAACAAGAATGGAGATTATAATAAGTAACCAAGTTTGTCTCATTTAATAGATGAATATTAATTATAAGGAAAATGGTGGGAAGAAAAGCTTTTCTTGCCAAACCAAAGCATCAATATAGTGTATCCCAATATGGAGAACATGATTGTCGTACCCATTACAAATAGAATGGAGATTATTATGAGCATCCAAGTTTGTCTTATTTCATGGATGAACTTTAATAATAAGGAAAATGGAGGGAAGAGAAGCTTTTCTTACCAAATCAAAATGTCAATATCGTGTATCCCAATACGATGAGCATGTAGTGCCCAAAAACAAAAGAATGGAGATTGTTATGGGAATCTAAGTCTAGCTCATTTCATTGATAAACTTTGATTTTAAGGAAAATGGTGGAAAAAAAACTTTTCTTG
Source organism: Adansonia rubrostipa (assembly GCA_038381775.1). Taxonomy (NCBI): domain Eukaryota; kingdom Viridiplantae; phylum Streptophyta; class Magnoliopsida; order Malvales; family Malvaceae; genus Adansonia; species Adansonia rubrostipa. Next base: position 2,079 of record JBBYHM010060722.1, read on the forward strand.
CAAATCTAAACCATCTATATCATTTATCCCAATTTAGAGAGCGTTATTGAGTGCCCAATCACAAAAAAAATGTAGATTATTATAGGAATCCAAGTTTGACTTTTCTGATTAACAAACTTTAATTATAAGGAAAATGGTGGAAAGAAAAGCTTTTCTTGCAAATTCAAAGCATCAATATTGTGTATCCCAATGAGAAGAACATCATTATAGTGCCCATAACAAAAACAATGGAGATTATTATGAGTATCCAAGTTTGTCCCATTTAATGGATGACCATTAATTATAAGGAAAATGGTGGAAGAAAAAGCTTTTCTTTCAAATTCAAAGCATCAATATCGTGCTTCCCAATGTGGAGAACATGATCGCAGGGCCAATAACAATAAGAATGTAGACTATAATGAGTATCCAAGTTTGCCTCATTTAACGGATGAACTTTAATTGTAAGGAAAATGATGGAAAGAAAAGCTTTTCTCGCCAAACCAAAGAATCAATATCATGTATCCCAGTGGAGAACATCATTGCAGTGCCCATAACAAAAACAATGATGATTATTACGAGTATCCAAGTTTGTCTCATTCCATGGATGACCAATAATTATGAGGAAAATTATGGAAGTAAAAGCTTTCCTGCAAATCCAAAGCATCGATATCGTCTATCCTAATGAGGAGAACATGTTGTAGTGCCCATAACAAAAACAATGGAAATTATTATGAGTATCCATGTTTGTTTGTCTCATTTCATGGATGACCATTAGTTATAAGGAAAATGGTAGATAGAAAAGCTTTTCTTGCAAATCCAAGGCATCAACATCATGTATCCCAATGTTGACAACATGATTGTAGTGCCCATAACAAAAACAATAGAGATTATTACAAGAATCCAAGTTTGTCATATTTCACGGATGACAATTACTTATAATGAAAATGATGGAAAGAAAAGCTTTCTTACAAATCCAAAGCATCAATATCATGTATCCCAATGAGGAGAACATGATTGTGTGCCCATAACCAAAATAGTGGAGATTATTATGAGTATCCAAGTTTGTCCTATTTCATGGATGTCCATTACTTAGAAGGAAAATGGTGGAAAGAAAAGCATTTCTTGCAAGCCCAAAGCATAAATATCGTCAAGCCCAATATGGAGAACATGATTATAGTGCCAATAACAACAAGAATAGAGACTATAATTAGTAACCAATTTTGTCTCATTTAACAGATGAACTTTAATTATAAAGAAAATGGTGGAAAGAAAAGCTTTTCTTGCCAATCCAAAGAATTAATATCATGTATCCCAATGTGGAGAACATGATTGTAGTGCCCATAACAAAATCAATGGAGATTTTAGGAGTATTCAAGTTTGTCCCATTTCATGGATGACCATTAATTATAAGGAAAATAGTGGAAAGAAAAGCATTTCCTGCAAATCCAAAGCATCAATATCGTGTCTCCCAATATGGAGAACATGATTGTAGTGCCAATAAGAACAAGAATGGAGATTATAATGAGTAACCAAGTTTGTCTCATTTAATGGATGAACTTTAATTATAAGGAAACTGGTGAAAAGAAAAGCTTTTCTTGCCAAACCAAAGCATCAATATTGTGTATCATAATGTGGAGAACGTGATTGTAATGCCCATCACAAATAGAATGGAGATTATTATGAGCATCCAAGTTTGTCTTATTTCATGGATGAACTTTAATAATAAGGAAAGTGGTGGGAAGAGAAGCTTTTTTTACCAAATCAAAGCGTCAATATCATGTATCCCAATACGATGAAGATGATTGTAGTGCCCAAAAACAAAAGAATGGAGATTGTTGTGAGAATCCAAGTCTGGCTCATTTCACAGATAAACTTTGATTTTAAGGAAAACAGTGGAAAGAAAACTTTTCTTGCAAATCTAAAGCATCAATATAGTTTATCCCAATTTGGAGAGCATTATTGAGTGCCCAATCACAAAAAGAATATAGATTATTATGGGAATCCAAGTTTGACTTGTTTGATTAACAAACTTTATTTATAAAGAAAATGGTGGAAAGAAAAGCTTTTCTTGCAAATCCAAAGCATCAATATCATGTATCCCAATGAGAAGAACATCACTGTAGTGCCCATAACAAAAACAATAGAGATTATTACGAGTATCAAAGTTTGTCCTATTTAATGGATGACCATTAATTATAAGGAAAATGGTGGAAAAAAAAGCTTTTCTTTCAAATCCAAAGCATTAATATCGTGCTTTCGAATGTGGAGAACATGATTGCAGGGCCAATAACAATAAGAATAGAGATTATAATGAGTATCCAAGTTTTCCTTATTTAACGGATAACTTTAATTATAAGGAAAATGATGAAAAGAAAAGCTTTTCTCGCCAAACTAAAGAATCAATATCTTGTATCCCATTGGAGAACATGATTGTAGTGCCTATAAGAAAAACAATGATGATTATTATGAGTATCCAAGTTTGTCTCATTCCATAGATGACCAACAATTATGAGGAAAATTATGGAAAGAAAAGCTTTCTTACAAATCCAAAGCATCAATATTGTGTATCCTAATGAGGAGAACATATTGTAGTGCCCATAACAAAAACAATGGAAATTATTACGAGTATCCATGTTTGTCTTATTTCATGGATGATCATTAATTATAAGGAAAATGGTGGAAAGAAAAGCTTTTCTTGCAAATCCAAAGCATCAATATCATGTATCGCAATGTGGACAACATGATTGTAGTGCATAACAAAAACAATGGAGATTACTATGAGTATCCAAGTTTGCCTTATTTCACGGATAACAATTAATTATAATGAAAATGGTGGAAAAAAAAGCTTTCTTGCAAATCCAAAGCATCAATATCATGTATCCTAATGAGGAGAACATGATTGTAGTACCCATAACAAAAATAGTGGAGATTATTATGAGTATCCTAGTTTGTCCTATTTCATGGATGTCCATTAATTATAAGAAAAATGGTGGAAAGAAAAGCATTTCTTGTAAACCCAAAGCATAAATATCGTGCATCCCAATGTGGAGAACATGATTGTAGTGCCAATAACAACAAGAATAGAGATTATAATGAGCAACCAATTTTGTCTCATTTAACAGATGAACTTTAATTATAAGGAAAATGGTGGAAAGAAAAGCTTTTCTCGCCAAACCAAAGAATCAATATCATGTATCCCAACGTGGAGAACATGATTGTAGTGCCCATAACAAAAACAATGGAGATTATTATGGGTATCAAAGTTTGTCCCAGTTCATGGATGGCCATTAATTATAAGGAAAATGGTGGAAGGAAAAGCTTTTCCTGCAATTCTAAAGCATCAATATCGTGCTTCCCAATGTGGAGAACATGATTGTAGGGCCAATAACAACAAGAATGGAGATTATAATGAGTATCCAAGTTTGCCTCATTTAATGGATGAACTTTAATTATAAGGAAAATGATGGAAAGAAAAGCTTTTCTAGCTAAACAAAAGAATCAATATCATGTGTCCCAATGTGGAAAACATGATTGTAGTGCCCATAGCAAAAACAATGATGATTATTATGAGTATCCAAGCTTGTCTCATTTCATGGATGACCATTAATTATAAGGAAAATGGTGGAAAGAAAAGCTTTTCTTGCCAAACGAAAGCATCAATATTGTATGCAAAGAACATGATTGTAGTGCCACAAACATAAAGAATGGAGATTATTATGAGTATCCAAGTTTGTATCATTTCACAGATGACCATGATTATAAGGAAAATTTTTGACAGAAAAGCTTCTCTTGCAAATCCAAAGCATCAATATTGTGCATCCCAATGTGGAGATCATGATTGTAGTGCCAATGACAACAATAATGGATATTATAATGAGTATCCAAGTTTGTCTCATTTACGGATGATTATAAGGAAAATGATGGAAAGAAAAGCTTTTCTCACCAAACCAAAGCATCAATATCGTGTATCCCAATGTGAAGAACATGATTGTAGTGCCCATAATGAAAACAATTAAGATTATTACGAGTATCCAAGTTTGACTCGCTTCATGGATAAACTTTGATTATAAGAAAAATGGTGGAAAGAAAAACTTTCTTGCAAATCTAAAGCATCTATATCGTGTATCCCAATTTAAAGAGCATGATTAGGTGACTAATCACAAAAAGAGTGTAGATTATTATGGGAATCTGAGTTTGACTCGTTTGATTGGCAAACATTAATTATAAGGAAAATGGTGGAAAGAAAAGCTTTTCTTGCAAATGCAAAGCATCAATCTCGTGTATCCCAATGGGGAAAACATGATTGTATTGCCCATAACAACAGCAATGGAGATTATTACGATTATCCAAGTTTGTCCTATTTCATGGATGACCATTAATTATAAAGAGAATGGTGGAAAGAAAATCTTTTCTTGCAAATCCAAAGCTTCAATATCATGTATCCCTATCTAGAGAACCTAATTGTAATGCCAATAACAATAAGAATGGATATTATAATGGGTATCCAAGTTTGTCTCATTTAACTGATGAACTTTAATTATAACGAAAATAGAAGAAAGAAAAGCTTTTCTTGCATATCCAAGGCATCAATATCGTGTATCTTAATGTAGAGAACATGATTGTAGTGCCAATAATAACAAGAATGGAGATTATAATGAGTATCCGAGTCAGTCTCATTTAATGGATGAACTTTAACTATAAGGAAAATGGTGAAATTAAAAGCTTTTCTTGCCAAACCAAAGCATCAATATCGTGCATCCCAACGTGGAGAACGTGATTGTAATGCCCAACACAAATAGAATGGAGATTATTATGAGCATCCAAGTTTGTCTTATTTCAAGGATGAACTTTAATAATAAGGATAATGGTGGGAAGAAAAGCTTTTCATAACATCAATATCGTGTATCCCAATACGGGGAACATGACTATAATGCCTAAAAACAAAAAGAATGGAGATTATTATGAGAATCCAAGTTTGACTCACTTCATGGATGAACTTTGATTATAGGGAAAATGGTGAAAAGAAAAGCCTTTCTTGCAAATCTAAAAGATCAATATCATGTGTCCCAATTTGGAGAGCATGATTGACTAGCTAATCACAAAAAGAATGTACATTATTATGGGAATCTAAGTTTGACTCTTTTGATTGACAAACTTTAATTATAAGGAAAAATGGTGGAAAGAAAAGCTTTTCTTGCAAATCCAAAGTGTCAATATCATGTATCCCAATGGGGAGAACATGATTGTAGTGCCCATAACAAAAGCAATGGAGATTATTACGAGTATCCAAGTTTGTCCCATTTCATGGATGACCATTAATTATAAGGAAAATGGTGGAAAGAAAAGCTTTTCTCGCCAAACTAGAGAATCAATATCATGTATCCCAATGTGGAGAACATGATTGTGGTACCCAAAACAAAATCAATGGAGATTATTAAGAGCATTCAAGTTTGTCCCATTTCATTGATAACCATTAATTATAAGGAAAATAGTGGAAAGAAAAACATTTCTTGCAAATCCAATGCATCAGTAACGTGTCTCCCAATATGGAGAACATGATTGTAGAGCCAATAAGAACAAGAATGGAGATTATAATAAGTAACCAAGTTTGTCTCATTTAATTGATGAACTTTAATTGCAAGAAAAATGGTCGAAAGAAAAGCTTTTCTTGCCAAACCAAAGCACCAATATCGTGTATCCTAATGTGGAGAACGTAATTGTAGTGCCCATCACAAATAGAATGGAGATTATTATGAGCATCCAAGTTTTTCTCATTTCACGAGTGAACTTTAGTAATAAGGAAAATGGTGGGAAGAGAAGTTTTTCTTGCGAAATCAACGCGTCAATAACATGTATCCCAATACGATGAACATGATTGTAGTGCCCAAAAACAAAAGAATGGAGATTGTTATAAGAATCCATGTCTGGCTCATTTTATGGATAAACTTTGATTTTAAGGAAAATGGTGGAAAGAAAGCTTTTCTTGCAAATCTAAAGCATCAATATCGTTTATTCAAACTTGGAGAGCGTTATTAAATGCCCAATCACAAAAAGAATGTAGATTATTATGGGAATCCACGTTTGACTTGTTTGATTGACAAACTTTAATTATAAGGAAAATGGTGGAAAGAAAAACTTTTCTTACAAATCCAAAGCATCAATATCATGTATCCCAATGAGAAGAACATCATTGTAGTGCCCATAATAAAAACAATGGAGATTATTATGAGTATCAAAATTTGTCCCATTTCATGGATGACCATTAATTATAAGGAAAACTTTTGACAGAAAAGCTTCTTTTGCAAATCCAAAGCATCAATATCATGTATCCTAATGTGGAGAACATGATTGTAGTGCCAATGGCAATAATAATGGAGATTATAATAAGTATCCAAGTTTGTCTCATTTAACGGATGAACTTTACTTATAAGGAAAATGGTCGAAAGAAAAGCTTTTCTTGCCAAACCAAAGCATCAATATCGTGTATCCCAATGTGGAGAACATGATTGTAGTGCCCATAGTGAAAACTACTAAGATTATTACGAGTATCCAAGTTTGACTCGCTTCATGGATAAACTTTGATTATAAGGAAAATGGTGGAAAGAAAAGCCTTTCTTGCAAATCTAAAGCATCTATATCGTGTATCCCAATTTCGAGAGCATGATTGGGTGGCTAATCACAAAAAGAGTGTAGATTATTATAGGAATCCAAGTTTGGCTCATTTGATTGACAAACTTTAATTATAAGGAAAATGGTGGAAAGAAAAGCTTGTCTTGCAAATCCAAAGCATCAATCTCATGTATCCCAATGGGGAGAACATGATTGTATTGCCCATAACAAAAGCAATGGAGATTATTACGAGTATCCAAGTTTGTCCCATTTCATAGATGACCATTAATTATATGGAAATGGTGGAAAGAAAGGCTTTTCTTGCAAGTCCAAAGCTTTAATACCCTGTATCCCAATCTGGAGATCCTGATTGTAGTGCCAAAAACAACAAGAATGGAGATTATAATGGGTATCCAAGTTTGTCTTATTTAACTGATGAACTTTAATTATAAGGAAAATGGAAGAAAGAAAAGCTTTTCTTGCATCTCCAAAGCATCAATATCGTGTATCTCAATGTGGAGAACATGATTGTAGTGCCAATAACAACAAGAATAGAGATTATAACAAGTATCCAAGTTTGTCTCATTTAATGGATGAACTTTAAGTATAAGGAAAAAGGCAGAATCAAAAGCTTTCCTTGCCAAACCAAAGCATCAATATCGTGTATCCCAACGTGGAGAACATGATTGTAATGCCCATTACAAATAGAATGGAGATTATTATGAGCATCCAAGTTTGTCTCATTTCAGGGATGAACTTTAATAATAAGGATAATGGTGGGAAGAAAAGCTTTTGTTGTCAAATTAAAACATCAATATCATGTATCCCAATGCAGGGTACATGACTATAGTGCCCAAAAACAAAAAGAATGGATATTATTATGAGAATCCAAGTTTGACTCACTTCACGGATGAACTTTCATTTTAAGAAAAATGGTGGAAAGAAAAGCCTTTATTGCAAATCTAAAGGATCAATATCATTTCTCCCAATTTGGAGAGCATGAATGACTGGCTAATCATAAAAAGAATGTAGATTATTATGGGAATCCAAGTTTAACTCTTTTGATTGATAAACTTTAATTATAAGGAAAATGGTGAAAAGAAAAGCTTTTCTTGCAAATGTAAAGTGTCAATATCGTGTATCCCAATGGGGAGAACATGATTGTAGTGCCCATAACAAAAGCAATGGAGATTATTACGAGTATCCAAGTTTGTCCCATTTCATGGATGACCATTAGTTATAAGGAAAATGGTGAAAAGAAAAGCTTTTCTTGCAAATCCAAAGCATCAATATTGTGTATCCCAATCTAGAGAACATGATTGTAGTGCCAATAACAACAAGAATAGGGATTAAAATGGGTATCCAGGTTTGTCTCATTTAACGGATGAACTTTAATTATAAGGAAAATGGAAGAAGGAAAAGCTTTTCTTCATATCCAAAGCATCAATATCGTGTATCCTAATGCGGAGAACATGATTATAGTGCCAATAACAATAAGAATAGAGATTATAATGAGTGTCCAGGTTTGTCTCATTTAATGGATGAACTTTAATTCTAAGGAAAATGGTGGAAACAAAAGCTTTTCTTGCCAAACCAAAGCATCAATATCATGTATCCTAATGTGGAGAACATGATCGTAGTGCCACTAACGTAAAAGTTGGAGATTGCAATGTGTATCCAAGTTTGTCTCATTTAACAGATGAACTTTAATAGTAAGGACAATGGTGGAAAGAAAAGCTTTTCATGCCAAATCAAAGCATCAATATCTTGTATCCCAATGAGGTGAACATGATTGAAGTGCTCATAATAAAAAGAATGGAGATTATTATGTGTATCCAGGTTTTTCTCATTTCATGGATGAACTTTAATTAAAAGGAAAATAAAGGGAAGAAAAGCTTTTCTTGCCAAATCAAAGCATTAATATCGTGTATCCCAATGCATGAACATGATTCTAGTGCCTAAAAACAAAATGAATGGAGATTATTTTGAGAATCAAAGTTTGACTCATTTCCGGGATGAACATTGATTATAAGGAAAATTGTGGAAAGAAAAGCTTTTCTTGCAAATCTAAAGCATCAATATTGTGCATCCCAATTTGTAGAGCATGATTGTAGTGCCCAACCAAAAAGAATGTGGATTATGATAGGAATCCAATTTTGACTCATTTGATTGACAAACTTTAATTATAAGGAAAATGGTGGAAAGAAAAGCTTTTCTTGCAAATCCAAAGCATCAATATTGTGTATCCCAATGTGGTGAACATGATTGTGGCACCCAATAACAAAAAGAATGGAGATTATTATAAGAATCCACGTTTGACTCACTTCATGGATGAACTTTGATTATAAGGAAAATGGTGGAAATAAAAGCTTTTCTTGCTAATCTAAAGTTTGATATCGTGTATCCCAATAAGGAGAACATGATTGTAGTGCCCATAACAAAAACAATGGAGATTATTATGAGTATCCAACTTTGTCTCATTTCATGGATGACCATTAATTATAAGGAAAGTGGTGGAAAGAGAAGATTTTCTTGCAAATCCAAAGCATCAATAACATGTATCCTAATGTGGAGAACATGATTGTAATGCCAATAACGACAAGAATGGAGATTATAATGAGTATCCAAGTGTCTTATTTCATGAATGAACTTTAATAATAAGGAAAATGGTGTAAAAAAAACCTTTTCTTGCCAAATCAAGGCGTCAATATCATGTGTCCAATAAGCTGAACAAGATAGTAGTGCCCATAAGAAAAAGAATAGAGATTATTATAAGTATCAAAGCTTGTTTCATTTCACAGATGAACTTTAACAATAAGGAAAATGGTAGAATGAAAAGCTTTTCTTGCCAAATCAAAGCATCAATATCATGTATCACAATGAGGTGAACATGATTGTAGTGCCCATAACAAAAGGAATATAGATTATTAAGAGTATCAAAGTTTGCCTCATTTCAGGGATGAACTTTAATAATAAGGAAAATGGTGGGAAAAAAAGCTTTTCTTGCCAAAGCAAAGCACTAATACCTTGTATCCTAATGTGGTGAACATGATTGTAGTGCCTAATAACAAAAAGAATATGATTATGATGAGAATCCAAGTTTGACTCATTTCACGAATGAACTTTGATTGTAAGGGAAATGGTGGAAGGAAAAGCTTTTCTTGCAAATCTAAAGCATCAATATCGTGTATCGCTATGCATTGAACATGATATTGCTTAATAACAAAAAGAATAGGGATTATTATGGGAATCCAAGTTTGACTCATTTCACGGATGAACTTTGATTATAAGGAAAATGGTGAAAAGAAAAGCTTTTCTTGCCAAACCAAAGCATCAATATCATGTATCCCAATGTAGAGAACATGATTATAGTGCCTATAACAGAAACAATAGAGATTATTTGAGTATCCAAGTTTCTCTCATTTCATGGATGACCATTAATTATGATAAAAATGGTGGAAAGAAAAGCTTTCTTGCAAATCCAAAGCATTATGATGTGTATAGCAATGAGGAGAACATGATGCAATGCCCATAACAAAAAAAATTATGATTATTACGCGTATCCAAGTTTATCTCATTTTATGGATGATAATTAATTATAAGGAAAATGGTGGGAAGAAAAGCTTTTCTTGCAAATCCTAAGCATCAAAATCATGTATCCTAATATGGAGAACATGATTGTAGTGCCACTAACAAAAAAAAAAAGAGATTATTATGAGATTCCAAGTTTGACTCATTACACAGATGAACTTCGATTATAAGGAAAATGGTAGAAAGAAAAGCTTTTCTTTCAAATTCAAAGCATCAATATCATGCATCCCCAAGTGGAGAGCATTATTGTAGTGCCTAATCACAAAAGAGTTGAGATTATTACGAGAATCCTTGTTTGACTCATTCGATAGACAAACTTTGATTATAAGGAAAATGGTGGGAGGAAAACCATTCATTGCTAAACCAGAGCATCAATGTCATGTATCCCAATGAGGAGAGCATGATTGTAGTGCCTATAAGAAAAAGAATGGAGATTATTACGAGTATCAAAGTTTGTCTCATTTCATAGTTAAACTTTAACAATAAGGAAAATGGTGGAGAGAAAAGCTTTTCTTGCCAAATCAAAGCATCAATATCATATATCCCAATAAGGTGAACATCATTGTAGTGCCCATAACAAAAAAGATGAAGATTATTATGAGTATCGAAGTTTGCCTCATTCCATGGATGAACTTTAATAAAAAGGAAAATGGCAGGAAGAAAAGTTTTTCTTACCAAATCAAAGCATCAATACAGTGTATCCCAATGCAGTGAACATGATTGTAGTGCCCAATGACAGAAAGAATGGAGATTATGATGAGAATCCAAGTTTGACTCGTTTCACAGATGAACTTTGATTTTAAGGAAAATGGTGGAAAAAAAAGCTTTTCTTGCAAATCCAAAGCATCAATATCCTATATCCCAAGCATGATTGTAGTGCCCAATCACAAAAAGATTGTAGATTATTACAAGAATCTAAGTTTGACTCATTTGATAGGTAAAATTTAATTATAAGGAAAATGGTGGAAAGAAAAGCTTTTCTTGCAAATTCAAAGCATCAACATCATTTATTGTGATAAAGAGAACATGATTGCAGCGCTTGTAACAAAAGGAATGGGCATTTTTATGAGTACCTGAGTTTGTCTCATTTCACGGATGAACTTAAATAATAAGAAAAATAGTGGAAAGAAAAGCTTTTCTTGCCAAGTCAAAGCATCAATATCGTGCATCCCATTACGGTGAACATGATTGTAGTGCCCAATAACAAAAAGAATTAAGATTATTATGAGTATCCAAGTTTTTTTAATTTCACAGATGAACTTTGATTATAAGTAAAATGGTAGAAAGAAAAGCTTTTCTTGCAAATCCAAAGCTTCAATATTGTGTATCCCAATAAGGAGAACATGATTGTAGTACCCATAACAAAAACAATTGAGATTATTACGAGTATCCAAGTTTGTCTCATTTCATGAATGACTACTAATTATAAAGAAAATGGTGGAAAGAAAGGTGTTTCTTGCAAATCCAAGGCATCAATATCTTGTATCCCAATGTGGTAAACATGACTGTAGTGCCAATAACAAAAAGAATGGAGATTAAAGTAAGTATCTAGGTCCATCTCATTTCACGGATAAACTTCAATTATAAAGAAAATGGTGGAAAAGAAAGCTTTTCTTACAAATCTAAAGGATCAATATCATGTATCCTAATGTGGAGAACATGATTGTAGTGCTAATAACAAAAAGAATGGAGATTAGACTGAGTATCCAAGTTTGTCCCATTTCATGGATAAACTTTAATTATAAGTAAAATGGTGGAAAAAAAGCTTTTCTTGCAAATCCAAAGCATCAATTCATGTATCCCGATGTGGAGAACATTATTGTAGATCCCAATCACGAAAAGAGTTAAGATTATTACAAGAATCCATGTTTGACTTATTTAAAGGACAAACTTTGATTATAAGAAAGATAGTGGGAAGAAAGCCATTCCCTTGCTAAACCAAAGCATCAATATCATGTATGCCAAGGAGGAGAACATGATTGTAGTGCCCATAACAAAAAGAATAGAGATTATTACAAGTATCGAAGATTATCTCATTTCACGAATGAACTTTAATTATAAGAAATATTATAGAAAGAAAGGCTTTTCTTGCCAAACCAAAGCTTTAATATTGTGTATCCTAATATGGAGAACATGATTGTCGTTTCGAATCACAAAAAGAATGAAGATTATTATGAGATTCTAGGTTTGACTTATTTCATAGGTGAACTTTTATTATAAGGAAAATGGTGGAAAGAAAACAATTTCTTGCCAAACCAAAGCATCAACATCATGTACCCAAACAAGGGGGACATGATTTTAATGCCCAATAACAGGAAAAATGGAGATTATTACGAGTATCTAAGTTTGTCTCATTTCATGGTTGAACTTTAATAGTAAGAAAAATGCTGGAACGAAAAGCTTTTCTTGCCGAATCAAAGCATCAATATCGTGTATCCAAATAAGGTGAACATGATTGTTGTGGCCATAACAAAAAGAATAGAGTTTATTATGAGCATCCAAGGTTGTCTCATTTCACGGATGAACGTTAATAGTAAGGAAAATGTTGGGAAGAAAAGCTTCTCTTGACAAATCAAAGCATCAATATCATGTATCCCAATACGATGAACATTATTGTGGTGCCCAATAACAAAAAGAATGGAGATTGTTATAAGAATCCAAGTTTGCCTTGTTTCACGGATGAACTTTTCTTATAAGGAAAATGGTGGAAAAAAAAGGTTTTCTTGATATCCAAGGCGTCAATATCATGTATCCCAATGAGGAAAACATGATTATAGTGCCCAATCACAAAAAGAATGTAGATTATTATAAGAATCCAAGTTTGACTCATTTGATGGACAAACTTTAATTATAAGAAAAGTAGTGGAAAGAAAAGCCTTTCTTGCAAATTCAAAGCATCAATATCGTGTATTGGAATGAGAAGAACATGATTGTAGTACCCATAACAAAAAAAATGGAGATTAGTATGAGTATCCAAGTTTGTCTCATTTCATGGATGACCATTAATTATAAGGAAAATGGTGGAAAGAAATGCTTTTTTTTGGTAAATCGAAAGCATTAATATCATGTATCCCAATGTGGAGAACATGATTTTAGTGCCACTAACAAAATGAATGGAGATTATTATGAGAATCCAACTTTGACTCATTTCAAGGTTGAACTTCAATTATAAGGAAAATTATGGAAAGAAAAACTTTTGTTGCAAATCCAAAGCATCAATATCATTTATACCAATGTGGAGAACATTATTGTAGTGCCCAATCACAAAAAGAGATAAGATTATTACAAGATTATTAGGAGTATCCAATTTATCTTATTTCACTGATGAGCTTTAAAAATAAGGAAAATGGTGGAAAGAGAAGCATTTCTTGCAAAAAACAACGCATCAATATCATGTATCCCAATAAGGTGAACATGATTATAGCGCCCATAACAAAAAGAATGGAGATATTATGAGCATCCAAGTTGGTCTAATTTCACGGATGAACTTTAATAATAAGGAAAATGGTGGAATGAAAAGTTTTTCTTGCTAATCCAAAGCATTAATATCATGTATCCCAATGTGAAGCACAATATTGTAGTGCCCAATCACAAGGAGGTTAAGATTATTACGAGAATCCATATTTGACTTATTTGATGGACAAACTTTTATTATAAGGAAATTGGTGGGAAGAAAACCATTCATTGCTAAAGCAAAGCATCAATATCGTGTATCCCATTAAGGAGAACATGATTGTAGCGCCCATAACAAGAAGAATGGAGATTATTACAAGTATCCAAGTTTGTGTCATTTCATGGATGAACTTTAATAATAAGGAAAATGGTGGGAAGAAAAGCTTTTCTTGCCAAATCAAAGCATCAATATCGTGTATCCTAATAAGGGGAACATGATTGTAGTGCCCATAGTAAAAAGAATGGAGATTATAATCAGTATCCAAGTTTGTCTCATTTCGCAAATGAACTTTAATAATAAGTAAAATGCTGGAAAGAAAAGCTTTTCCTACCAAATCAAACCATCAATATCATGCATCCCAATAAGGTGAACATGGTTGTAGTGCCCATAACAAAATGAATAGATGTTATTATGAGTATCCAAGTTTGTCTCATTTCATGGATGAATATTAATAATAAGCGAAATAATAGGAAGAAAAGCTTTTCTTGCCAAATCAAAGCATCAATATCCTGTATCCCAATAAGGTGGACATGATTGCAGTGCCCAATAAAAAAAACAATGCAGATTATTATGAGAATCCATGTTTGACTCATTTCACAGATAAACTTCAATTATAAGGAAAATGGTGGAAAGAAAAGCTTTTCCTTCAAATCCAAAGCATCAATATTGTGTATCCCAACATGGAAAACATTATTGTAGTGCCCAATCACAAAAAAAGATGAAATTATTACAAGAATCCATGTTTGACTTTTATGGACAAACTTTGATTATAAGGAAAATGATGGGAAAAAACCATTCCTTGCTAAGCCAAAGCATCAATATCATGTATCCCAAGGAGGAAAACACGATTGTAGTGCCTATAACAAAAAGAATGAAGATTATTACAAGTATCCAAGTTTGTCTCATTTCACAAATGACCATTAATTATAAAGAAAATGGTGGAAACAAAAGCTTTTTTGCCAAATCCAAAGCATCATTATCATGTATCCCGATGTTGAGAAAATGATTTAGTGTCAATAACAAAAAAATGGAGATTATAATGAGTATCCAAGTTTGTCTCGTTTCATGGATGAATTTTAATTATAAGAAAAATGTTAAAAAGAAAAGCTTTTCTTGCCGAACCAAAGATCAATATCGTGTATCCCAATATGGTGAATATGATTGCAGTGCCAATAACAAAATGAATGGAGATTATATAATAAGTATCCAAGTTTGTCTCATTTCACGGATAAACTTTAATTATAAGGAAAATGGTTGGAAGGAAATTTTTTTTATAGAACCAAAACGTCAATATCATGTACCCCAATGTGGTGATCATGATTGCAGTGCCATAAACAAAAAAATAGAGATTATTATGTGAATCAAAGCTTAACTTATTTCACAGATAAACTTTGATTATAAGGAAAATGGTGGAAAGAAAAGCTTTTCTTGCAAATCCAAAACATCAATGTAATGTATCCCAATGTCGAAAACATTATTGTAGCACCCAATCACAAAGAGAGTTGAGATTATTATGATAATCCATGTTTGACTCATTTGATGGACAAACTTTGATTATAAGGGAAATGCTAGGAAGAAAGCCATTCCTTGCTAAACCAAAGTATCAATACCATGTATCCCAATGAGGAGAACATGGTTGTAGTGCCTATAACAAAAAGAATGGAGATTATTACGAGTATTCAAGTTTGCCTCCTTTCATGGATAAACTTGAATAATAAGTAAAACGGTGGGAAGAAAAGCTTTTCTTGCCAAATCAAAGTATCAATATCATGTATCCCAATGAGGTGAACTTAATCGTAGTGCCCATAACAAAAAGAATGGATATTATTAAAAGTATCCAAGTTTGTCTTATTTCACGGATGAACTTTAATAATAAGTAAAATGTTGGAAAGAAAAACTTTTCTTGCCAAACTAAAGCATTAATATCGTGTATCCTAATGAGGTTAACATGATGGCAATGCCCATAACAAAAACAATGGAGGTTATTACGAGTATCCAAGCTCGTTTCACTGCACAGATAGACTTTAATAATAAGGAAATGAGTGGCAAGAAAAGCTTTCTTGCCAAATCAAAGCATCAATATCGTGTATCCTAATGCAGTTAACATGATTGTAGTGCCCAATAAAAAAAAGTATGGAGATTATTATGAGAATCCAAGTTTGACTTGTTTTATAGATGAACATTGATTATAAGGAAAATGGTGGAAAAAAAAACTTTTCATGCAAATCTAAAGCATCAATATCATGCATCCCAATGTAGAGAGTATGATTGTAGTGCCTAATCACAAAAAGAATGTAGATCATTACGAGAATCCAAGTTTGACTCATTTCATGGATAAGCTTCGATTATAAGGAAAATAGTGGGAAGAAAAGCTTTTCTTGCAAATCCAAATCATCAATATCGTGTATCCCAATGTGGAGAACATTATTGTAGTGCCGAATCACAAAAAGAGTTGACATTATTATGATAATCCATGTTTGACTCATATGATTGACAAACTTTGATTATAAGGAAAATGGTGGGAAGAAAACCATTCCTTGCTAAACCAAAGCATCAATATCGTGTATCCCAATAAGGAAAACACGATTGTAGTGCCCATAACAAAAAGAATAGAGTTATTACTAGTATCCAAGTTTGTCTTATTTCGTAGATGAACTTTAATAACAAGGAAAATGGCGGGAAGAAAAAGTTTTCCTGCCAAACCAAAGCATCAATATCGTGTATCCCAATGCGGTGAACATGATTGCAGTGCCAATAACAAAAAGAATAGAGATTATTATAAGAATCCAAGTTTGACTCATTTCATAAATAAACTTTGATTATAAGGAAAATAGTGGAAAGAAAAGCTTTTCTTGCAAATCCAAAGTATCAATATCATGCATCCTAATGTGAAGAATATTATTGTAGTGCCCAATCACAAAAAGAATGTAGATCATTACGAGAATCCAAGGTTGACTCATTTCACGGATAAACTTCAATTATAAGGAAAATGGTAGGAAGAAAAGCTTTTTTTGCAAATCCAAATCATCAATATCGTGTATCCCAATGTGGAGAACATTATTGTAGTGCCCAATCACAAAAAGAGTTGAGATTATTACGAGAATCCATGTTTGACTTATATGATTGACAAACTTTGATTATAAGGAAAATGGTGGGAAGAAAACCATTCCTTGCTGAACCAAAGCATCAATATCATATATCCTAATAAGGAGAACACGATTGTAGTGCCCATAACAAAAAGAATAGAGTTATTAGTAGTATCCGAGTTTGTCTTACTTCACAGATGAACTTTAATAACAAGGAAAATGGTGGGAAGAAAAGGTTTTTCTGCCAAACCAAAGCATCAATATCGTGTATCCCAATGCAGTGAACATGATTGCAGTGCCAATAACAAAAAGAATGGAGATTATTATAAGAATCCAAGTTGGACTTATTTCATAGATAAACTTCGATTATAAGGAAAATAGTGGAAAGAAAAGCTTTTCTTGCAAATCCAAAGCATCAATATCATGAATCCCAATGTGGAGAATATTATTGTAGTAACTAATCACAGAAAGAGCTGAGATTATTATAAGAATCCATGTTTGACTCAATTGATGGATAAACTTTGATTATAAGGAAAATGGTGGGAAGAAAACACATTCCTTGAGAAATCAAAGTATCAATATCATGTATCCCAAAGAGGAGAACATTGTTATAGTGCCCATAACAAAAATAATGGAGATTATACAAGTATCCAAGTTTGTCTCATTTCATGGATGAACTTTAATAATAAAGAAAATGGTGGGAAGAAAAGCTTTTCTTGCCAAATCAAAGCATCAATATCATGTATCCCAATGCAGTGAACATGATTGTAGTGCCCAACAACAAAAAGAATGGAGATTAATATGAGATCCAAGTTTGACTCGTTTAACAAAAAAACTTTAATTATAAGGAAAATGGTGAAAAGAAAAGCTTTTCTTGCAAATCTAGAGCGACAATATCGTGTATCCCAACATGAAGAGCATGATTGTACTGCCCAATCACAAAAAAAATGTAGATTATTATGAGAATCCAAGTTTGACTCATTTGTATGGACAAACTTTAATTTTAAGGAAAATGGTGGAAAGAAAAGCTTTTCTTGCTATTCCAAAGCATCAATATCATGTATCACAATAAGGAGAACATGATTGCAGTGCCTATAACAAAAGGAATGGAGATTTTTACGAGTATCCAAGTTTGCTTCATTTCATGGATAAACATTAAGAATAAGGAAAATGGTGGAAGAAAAAGCTTTTCTTACTAAATCAAAGCATCAATATCGTGTTGTAGTGCCCAATAACAAAAAAAATAGAGATTGTTGCATGTATCCAAGTTTATCTCATTTCATGTAGAAACTTTAATAATAAGGGAAAAGGTGAAAAGAAAAGCTTTTCTAGCCCAATCAAAGCATGGATATTCTGTATCCCAATGAGGTGAACATGATTGTAGTGCCCATAACAAAAAGAATGGAGATTATAACGAGTATCCAAGTTTGTCTCACTTCTCGGATGAACTTTAATAGTAAGGAAAATAGTGGAAAGAAAAGCTTTTCTTGCCAAATCAAAAAATCAATATCGTGTATCCCAATGAGGTGAACATGATTATAGTGGCCACAACAAAAGGAATGGATATTATTACGAGTATTCAAGTTTATCTTATTTCACAAATGAACTTTAATAATAAGGAAAATATTGGAAAGAAAAGTTTTTCTTGCCAAATCAAAGCATTAATATTATGTATCCCAGTGAGATAAACATGATTGTAGTGGCCATAACAAAAAGAATGGATATTATTATAAGTATCCAAGTTTATCTCATTTCACGGATAAACTTTAATTAAAAGGAAAATGGTGGAAAGAAAAGCTTTTCTTGCAAAACCAAAGCATCAATATCTTGTATCCAATGTGGAGAACATGATTGTAATGCCACTAACCAAAAAAATGGAGATTGTTATTAGAATCCATATTTGACTCATTTCACGGGTGAGCTTTGATTATAAGGAAAATGGTGGAAAGAAAAGCTTTTCTTGCAAATCCAAAGCATCAGTATCGTGTATCCCAATGTGAAGAACATTATTGTAGTGCCCAGTCATAGAAAGGGTTAAGATTATTACGAGAACCCATGTTTGACTCATTTGATGGACAAATATTGATTATAAGGAAAATGGTAAGAGGAAAACCATTCCTTGCTAAACCAATGCATCAATGTCATGTATCCTAATGCGCTGAACATGATTATAGTGGCTATAACAAAAAAATAGAGATTATTATGAATATCAAGGTTTGTCACATTTCACGGATAAACTTTAATAATAAAGGAAATAGCAAAAAGAAAAGCATTTCTTGCCAAACCAAAGTATCAATATCGTGTATCCCAATGTGGTGAATATGATTGTAATGCCCATAACAAAAAGAATAGAGCTTATTATAAGTTTCCAAGTTTATCTTATTTCACGGATAAACTTCAATAATATGAAAAATGGTGAAAAGAAAAGCTTTTCTTGCCTAATGAAAGCATCAATATCGTGTATCCCAATGCAGTGAACGTGATTGTAGTGCCCAATAACAAAAAGTATGGAGATTATTATGAGAATCCAAGTTTAACTCATTTCACAGATGAACGTTGATTATATGGAAAATGGTGGAAAGAAAAGCTTTTCATGCAAATCTAAAGCATCAATATCATGCATCCTAATGTGGAGAGCATGATTGTAGTGCCCAATCACAAAAAGAATGTAGATTATTACGAGAATCCAAGTTTGACTCATTTCACGAATAAACTTTGACTACAAGGAAAATGGTAGAAAGAAAAGCTTTTCTTGCAAATTCAAAGCATCAATATTGTGTATCCCAATGTGAAGACATTATTGTATTGCCCAATCACAAAAAGAGTTAAGATTATTGCGAGAATCCATGTTTTGCTTATTTGATAGACAAACCTTGATTATAAGGAAAATGGTGGGAAGAAAACCATTCCTTGCTAAACCAAAAAATTAATATCATGTATCCCAATGAGGCAAACATGATTGTAGTGCCCATAGCAAAAAGAATGGAATTATTATAAGTATCCAAGTTTGTCTCATTTCACGGATGAATGGTAATAATAAGGAAAATGGCGAGAAAAAAGCTTTTCTCTTTTTTCTCGCCAAATCAAAGCATCAATATCGTTTATCCCAATGTGGTGAACATGATTGTAGTGCCCAATAACAAAAAGAATGGAGATTATCATGAGAATCCAAGTTTGACTCGTTTCACGAAAGAACTTTAATTAAAAGGAAAATGGTGGGAAGAAAACCTTTTCTTGCAAATCTAAAGCAACAATATCGTGTATCCCATTGTGGAGAGCATGATTGCAATGCCTAATCACAAAAAGAATGTAGATTATTACAAGAATCTAAGTTTGACTCATTTGATGGACAAACTTTAATTATAAGGAAAATAGCAGAAGGAAAAGCTTTACTTGCAAATCCAAAGCATCAATACTGTGTATCGCAAAGAGGAGAACATGATTGCAGTGCCTATAACAGAAAGAATAGAGATTATTATGAGTATCGAAGTTTCCTTCATTTCACAGATGAACTTTAATAATAAGGAAAGTGGTGGAAAGAAAAGCTTTTCTTGTCAAATCAAAGCATCAATACCGTGTATCCCAAGAAGTGAACATGATTGTAGTGCCCAATAACAAAAAAAGTGGAGATTCTTACAAGTATCCAAATTTTTCTCATTTCATGGATAAATTTTGATTATAAGGAATATGGTGGAAAGAAAAGCTTTTCTTGCCAAATCAAAGCATCAATATTGTGTATCCCAATGCGGTGAACTTGATTGTAGTGCCCAATAACAAAAAGAATAGAGATTATTATGAGAATCCAAGTTTGACTCGTTTCAGAGGTGAACTTTGATTATAAGGAAAATGGTAGAAAGAAAAGCTTTTCATGCAAAACTAAAGCATCAATATCATGTATCCCAATGTTAAGATAATAATTGTAGTGGCCAATCACAAAAAGAATGTAGATTATTACAAGAATCCAAGTTTGACTCATTTCACATATAAACATCGCTTATAAGGAAAATAATGGACAGAAAAGCTTTTCTTGCAAATCCAAAGCATCAATATCGTGTACCGAATGTGGGGAACATTATTGTAGTGCCTAATCATCAAAAAAGTTGAGATTGTTATGAGAATCCATGTTTTACTCATTTGATGGACAAACTTTGATTATAAGGAAAATGGTAGGAAGAAAACCATTCCTTGCTAAGCCAAAACATCAATATTGTGTATCTTAATGAGGAAAACATGATTGTAGTGCCCATAACAAAAAAAATGGAGATTGTTACGAGTATCCAAGTTTGTCTCATTTCATGAATGAACTTTAATAATAAGAAAAATGGGGGAAGACAAGCTTTTCTTGCCAAATCAAAGCATCAATAACCTGTATCCGAATGCTGTGAACATGATTGTAATGCCCAATAATAAAAAGAATGGAGATTATTATGAGAATCCAAGTTTTACACATTTGATGGACAAACTTTAATTATAAGGAAAATGGTGAAAAGAAAAACTTTTCTTGCAAATCCAAAGCATCAAGATCGTGTATCACAATGAGGAGAACATGATTGCAGTGCCCATAACAAAAAAAGTGGAGATTATTATGACCATCCAAGTTTGTCTCATTTTCACAGATGAACTTTAATAATAAGGAAAATAATGGAAAAAAAAAGCTTTTCTTGCCAAATCAAAGCATTAATATCATGTATCCCAAGAAGGTGAACATGATTGTAGTGTCCAATAACAAAAAGAATGGAGATTATTGCAAGTATCAAAGTTTTTCTCATTTCACGGATGAACTTTGATTGTAAGGAAAATGGTGGAAAGAAAAGCTTTTCTTGCAAGTCCAAAGCATCAATATCGTGTATCCTAATTAGGAGAACTTGATTTTAGTACCTATAACAAAAAGAATGGAGATTATTACGAGTATCCACGTTTGTCTCATTTCATGAATGACCATTAATTATAAGGAAAATGGCGAAAAGAAAGACTTTTCCTGCAAATCTGAAGCATCAATATCGTGTATCCTAATGTTGAAAACATGATTGTAGTGCCAATAACTAAAAGAATGGAGGTTATAATGAATATCCAAGTTTATCCCATTTCACGAATGAACTTTAATTATAAGGAAAATGGTGGAATGATAAGCTTTTCTTGCCAAACCAAAGCATCAATATCGTGTATCCTAATGTGGAGAATATGATTGTCATGCCCAATCATAAAAGGAATAAAGATTTTTGTGAAAATCTAGGTTTGGCTCATTTCATGGATGAACTATTATTAAAAGGTAAATGGTGAAAAAAAAACATTTTCTTGCCAAACCAAAGCATTAATATCATGTATCTCAACGCGGAGAACATGATTGTAGTGCCACTAACAAAAAAAAAATGGAGATTATTTTGAGAATCTAAGTTTGGCTCATTTCAAGGATAAACTTTAATAATAAGGAAAATAGTGTAAAGAAAAGCTTTTCTTGCCAAATCAAAGCATCAATATCGTGTATCCCAAAGAGGTGAATATGATTGTAGTGCCCAATAACTAAAAGATTGGAGATTATTGCCAGTATCCAAGTTTTTCTCATTTCATGGATGAACTTTAATTATAAGGAAAATGGTGGAAAGAAAGCATTTCTTGTCGAAGCAAAGCATCAATATCTTGTATCCTAATGAGGTGAACATGATTTTAGTGCCCAATAACAAAAAGAATTGGGATTATTATGAGTATCCAAATTTTTCTCATTTCACAGATGAACTTTCATTAGAAGAAAAATGGTGAAAAGAAAAGCTTTTCTTACAAATCTAAGGCATCAATATTATGTATCCTAATAAGGAGAACACGATTATAGTCCCTAATAACAAAAAGAATAGGGATTATTATGAGTATCTAAGTTTTTCTCATTTCAAGGATAAACTTTCATTATAAGAAAAATGGTGAAAAGAAAAGCTTGTCTTGCAAATCTAAAGCATCAATATCATCTATCCCAATGAGGAGAACATGATTATAGTTCCCATAACAAAAAGAATGGAGATTATTACGAGTATCCAAATTTGCCTCATTTCATGGATGAGCATTAATTATAAATAAAGAAAATGGTGGAAAGAAAAGCTTTTCTTACAAATCCAAGGCATCAATATCATGTACCCCAATGTGGAAAACATGATTGTAGTGCCAATAACAAAAAGAATGGAGATTATATTGAGTATCTAAGTTTGTCTCATTTCACAGATGAACATTAATTATACAAAAAATGGTGGAAAGAAAAGCTTTTTTTGCAAATCCAAAGCATCAATATTGTGTATCCCAATGTGGAGGACATTATTGTAGTGCCCAATCACAGAAAGGGTTGAGATTATTATGAGAATCCATGTTTGACTTATTTGATGGACAAACATTGATTATAAGGAAAATGGTGGGAAGAAAACCATTCTTTGTTAAACCAAAGCATCAATATCGTGTATCCCAATGTAAAGAACATGGTTATAGTACCCATAACAAAAAAAATGAAAATTATTACGAGTATCAGGGTTTGTCTCATTTCACGGATAAACTTTAATAATAAGGAAAATGGTGGAAAGAAAAGCTTTTCTTGCCAAATCAAAGCATCAATATCGTGTATCCTAATGAGGTAAACATGATTGTGGTGCCCATAATGAAAAGAATGGAGATTATTACAAGGTTCTAGGTTTGTTTCATTTCATGGATGAACTTTAATAATGTGGAAAATGGTGGAAAGAAAAGCTTTTCTTGCCTAATCAAAGCATTAATATCGTGTATCCCAATAAGGTGAACATGATTGTAGTGCCCATAACAAAAAGAATAGACATTATTATGGGTGTCTAAGTTTGTCTCATTTGACGGATGAACTTTAATAGTAAGGAAAATGGTGGGAAAAAATGCTTTTCTTGCCAAATCAAAGCATCAATATCATGTATCCCAATGCGGTGAACATGATTATTGTGCCTAATTACAAAAAAAATGGAGATTATTATGAGAATCCAAGTTTGACTTATTTCACAGGTGAACTTTGATTATATGGAAAATGGCAAAAAGAAAAGCTCTTTTTGCAAACTCAGAGCATCAATATCGTGTATCATAATATGGAGAGCATGATTGTAGTGCCCTGTCACAAAAAGAATGTAGATTATTACGAGAATCCAAGTTTGACTCATTTGATAAACAAACTTTAATTATAAGAAAAATGGTGGAAAGAAAAGGTTTTCTTGCAAATCCAAAGCATCAATATCATGCATCGCCATGAGAAGAACATGATTACAGTGCCCATAACAAAAAGAAGGGAGATTATTAAGAGTATCCAAGTTTGTCTCATTTCATGGATGAAATTTAATAATAAGGAAAATGATGGCCAGAAAAGGTTTTCCTGCTAAATTAAAGCATTAATATTGTGTATCCCAAAGAGGTGAACATGATTGCAGTACCCAATAACAAAAAGAGTGGAGATTATTATAAGTACCCAAGTTTTTCTCATTTTATTGATTAACTTTGATTATAAGGTATGTGGTGGAAAGAAAAGCTTTTCTTGCCAAATCAAAGCATCAGTATCGTGTATCCCAATGAGGTGAACACAATTATGTGCCCATAATAAAAAGAATAGATATTATTACAAGTTTCCATGTTTATCTCATTTTACGAATGAACTTTAATAATATGGGTTGGAAAGAAAAGCTTGACTTGCCTAATCAAAGCATCAATATCATGTATCCTAATGAGGTGAACATGATTGTAATGCCTATAACAAAAAGCAAGGACATTATTATGAGTGTCCAAGTTTTTCTCATTTCATGGATGAACTTTAATAATAAGGAAAATGGTGGGAAAATGCTTTTCTTGCCAAATCAAAGCATCAATATCATGTATCCCAATGCAGTGAACATGATTGTTGGTCCCAATAACAAAAAAAATGGAGATCATTATGAGAATCAAAGTTTGACTCATTTCACAGATGAACTTTGATTATAAGGGAAATGGTGGAAAGAAAAGCTTTTCTTGCAAACCCAAAGCATCAATACCGTGTATCGTAATGTGGAGAACATGATTGTAGTAACTAATCACAAAAACAATGTAGATTATTACAAGAATCCAAGTTTGGCTCATTTGATAGACAAACTTTAATTATAAGGAAAATGGTGGAAAGAAAAAAGCGTTTCTTGCAAATCCAAAGCATCAATATCGTGCATCGCAATAAGGTGAACATGATTGTAATGGCCATAACAAAAAGAAAGGAGACTATTACGAGTATCCAAGTATGTCTCATTTCATGGATGAAATTTAATAATAAGGAAAATGGTGGAAAGAAAAGGTTTTCTTGCCAAATTAAAGCATCAATATTGTGTATCCTAAGAGATGAACATGATTGTAGTGCCTAATAACAAAAAAAGTAGAGATTATTACAAGTATCCAAATTTTTCTCATTTCATGGATGAGCTTTGATTATAAGGAATGTGGTGGAAAGAAAAGCTTATCTTGCCAAATCAAAGCATCAATATCATGTATCCCAATACGGTGAACATTATTGTAGTGCCCAATAACAAAAAGAATGGAGATTATTATGAGAAACCAAGTTTGACTCTTTTTAGGGATGAACTTTCATTAGAAGGAAAGTTATGGAAGGAAAAGCATTTCTTGTAAATCCAAGGCATCAATATCATGTATCCCAATGTGGAAAGCATGATTGTAGTGCCCAACCACAAAAAGAATGTAGATATTATGAGAATCCAAGCTTGACTCATTTGATGGATAAACTTTAACTACAAGGGAAATGGCAGAAAGAAAAATTTTTCTTGCAAATTGAAAGCATCAATATCATGCATCGCAATGAGGAGAACATGATTGCAGCACCCATAACAAAAAGAATGGAGATTATTACAAGTATCCAAGTTTGCTTCATGTCACGGATGACCATTAATTATAAAGAAAATAGTGGAAAGAAAAGCTTTTCTTGCAAATCTAAGGCATCAATATCGTGTATCCCATTATGGAGAACATGATTCTAGTGCCAATAACAAAAAGAATGGCAATTATATTGAGTATCCAAGTTTATCTCATCTCACGGATGGACTGTAATTATAAGGAAAATGGTGGAAAGAAAAGCTTTTCTTGCAAAACCGAAGCATCAATATCGTGTATCCCAATGTGGAGATCATGATTGTAGTGCCACTAACAAAAAAAAAGAGATTTTTATGAGAATCCAAGTTTGACTCATTTCACAAATAACTTCGATTATAAGGAAAATGGTGGAAAGAAAAGCTTTTCTTGCAAATATAAAGTATCAATATCGTGTATCCCAATATGGAGAACATTATTGTAGTGCCTAATCACGAAAATAGATGATATTATTGCGAGAATCCATGTTTTACTCATTTGATGGGGAAACTTTGATTGTAAGGAAAATGGTGGGAAGAAAACCATTCCTTGCTAAACCAAAGCATCAATATCGTGTATCCCAATAAGGAGAACATGATTGTGGTGCCCCTAACAAAAAGCATAGAGGTTATTATGAGTATCCAAGTTTGTTTCACTTCACAAATGAACTTTAATAATAAGGAAAATGGTGGAAAGAAAAGCTTTACTTGCCAAATCAAAGCATCAATACCGTGTATCCCAATGCGGTGAACATGATTGTGGTGCCAAATAACAAAAAGAATGGAGATTATTATGAGAATCAAGTTTGACTCGTTTCAAAGAAGAACTTTGATATAAGGAAAGTTATGGAAAGAAAAGCTTTCCTTCAAATCCAAGGCATCAATATTATCTATCTTAATGTGGAGAGCATAATTGTGTGCCCAATCACAAGAAATATGTAGATTATTATCAGAATCCAAGTTTGACTGATTTGATGGACAAACTTTAATTATAAGGAAAATTATGGAAAGAATAGCCTTTCTTGCAAATCCAACGCATCAATATCATGTATCCAATGATGATAACACAATTATAGTGCCCATAACAAAAAGAATAGAGATTATTATGAATGTCCAAGTTTGTCTCATTTTACAGATGACCATTAATTACAAAGAAAATGGTAGAAAAAAGCTTTTATTGCAAATCCAAAGCATCAATATCATGTATCCCAATATGGAAAACATGATTGTAGTGCTGATAATAAAAAGAATGGAGATTATAATGAGTATCCAAGTTTGTCTCATTTCATGAAAGAACTTTAATTATAAAGAAAATGGTGAAAAGAAAAGCTTTTCTTGCAAAACTAAAGCATCAATATCGTTTATCCTAAAGTGGAGATCATGATTCCAGTGCCAGTAACAAAAGAAAAGAGACTATTATAAGAATCCAAGTTCAATTCATTTCACAGATAAATTTCAATTATAAGGAAAATGGTGGAAAAAAAAGCTTTTCTTGCAAATCCAAAGCATCAATATTGTGTATCCCAATGCGGAGAACATTATTATAGTGCCTAATCACAAAAAGAGTTGAGATTATCACGAGAATCCATGTTTTACTAATTTGATGGAAAAACTTTCATTAAAAGGAAAATGGTGAGAAGAAAACCATTCCTTGCTAAACCAAAGCATCAATATCGTGTATCCCTATAAGGAGAACATGATTGTAGTGCCCATAACATAAAGAATAGAGGTTATTATGAGTATCCAAGTTTGTATCACTTCACGGATGAACTTTAATAATAAGGAAAATGGTGGGAAGAAAAGCTTTACTTGTCAAATCAAAGCATCAATACCATGTATCCCAATGCGGTGAACATGAATGTGGTGCCAAATAACAAAAAGAATGGAGATTATTATGAGAATCCAATTTTGGCTCATTTCACAGAAGAACTTTGATTATAAAGAAAGTTGTAGAAAGAAAAGCTTTTCTTACAAATCCAAAAGCATCAATATCGTTAATCCTAACGTGGAGAACATGATTGTAGTGCCCAATTAGAAGAAGAATGTAGATTATTATCAGAATCTAAGTTAGCTCATTTGATGGACAAACTTTAATTGTAAGGAGAATTATGGAAAGAAAAGCCTTTCTTGCAAATCCAACGCATCAATATCATGTATCCAATGAGGAGAATACAATTATAGTGCCCGTAACAAAAAGAATAGAGATTATTATGAGTGTCAAAGCTTGTCTCATTTCACGGATAACCATTAATTATAACAAAAACAGTTGAAAAAAAGCTTTTATTGCAAATCTAAAGCATCAATATCGTGTATCCCAATATGGAGAAAAAGATTATAGTGCCAATAATGAAAAGAATGGAGATTATAATGAGCATCTGAGTTTGTCTTATTTCACGAAAAAACTTTAATTATAAGAAAAATGGTGGAAAGAAAAGCTTTTCTTATAAAACCAAAGCATCAATATTGTTTATCCCAAAGTGGAGATTATGATTCTAGTGCCAGTAACAAAAGAAAGGAGGCTATTATAAGAATCCAAGTTTAACTCATTTCATAGATAAACTTCAATTATAAGGAAAATGGTGGAAAGAAAAGCTTTTCTTGCAAATCTAAAGCATCAATATCGTGTATCCTAATGCAGAGAACATTATTGTAGTGCCAAATCACCAAAAGAGTTAAGATTATTATGAGAATCCATGTTTTACTCGTTTGATGGAAAAACTTTTATCAAAAGGAAAATGGTAGGAAGAAAACAATTTCTTGCTAAACCAAAGCATCAATATCGTGTATCCCTATGAGGAGAACATGATTGTAGTGCCCATAACAAAAAGAATAAAGGTTATTATGAGTATCCAAGTTTGTCTCACTTCACGGATGAACTTTAGTAATAAGGAAAATGGTGGGAGGAAAAGCTTTACTTACCAAATCAAAGCATCAATACTGTTTATCCTAATGCAGTGAGCATGATTGTGGTACCAAATAACAAAAAGAATGGAGATTATTATAAGAATCTAAATTTGGCTCGTTTCACATAAAAACTTTGATTATAAGGAAAATTATGGAAAGAAAAGCTTTTCTTAAAAATCCAAAGCATCAATATTGTCTATGCTAATGTGGAGAGCATGATTGTAGTGCCCAATCACAAGAAAAATGTAGATTATTAACAGAATCCAAGTTCGACTCATTTAATGGATAAACTTTAATTATAAGGGCAATTTTGGAAAGAAAAGCCTTTCTTGCAAATCCAACGCATCAATATCGTGTATCCAATGAGGAGAACACGATTATAATGCCCATAACAAAAAGAATGGAGATTATTATGAGTGTCCAAGTTTGTCTCATTTCACTAATGACAATTAATTATAAAGAAAATTATGGGAAAAAAACCTTTTATTGTAAATCCAAAGCATTAATATCGTGTATCCCAATGCGGAGAACATTATTGTATTGCCCAATCACAAAAAGAGTTGAGATTATTACAAGAATCTAAGTTTTACTCATTTGATGGAAAAACTTTCATTAAAAGGAAAATGGTGGGAAGAAAACCATTCCTTGCTAGACCAAAGCATCAATATCGTGTATCCCTATGAGGAGAACATGATTGTAGTGCCCATAACAAAAAGAATAGAGGTTATTATGAGTATCCAAGTTTGTCTCACTTCATGGATGAACTTTAATAATAAGGAAAAATGGTAGGAGAAAAAGCTTTTCTTGCCAAATCAAAGCATGAATATCGTGAATCCCAATGCGGTGAACATGATTGTAGTGCCAAATAAAGAAAAGAACGGAGATTATTATAAGAATCCTAGTTAAAAATCATTTCACAAATGAACTTTGATTAAAAGGAAAATGGTGGAAAGAAAAGCTTTTCTTGCAAATCTAAAGCATCAATATCGCGTATCCCAATGTGGAGAGCATGATTGTAGTGTCCAACATAAAAAGAATGTAGATTATTACGGGAATCCAAGTTTGACTCATTTAATGGACAAACTTTAGTTATAAGGAAAATAGTGGAATGAAAAGCTTTTCTTGCAAATCTAACGTATCAATATCGTGTATCGCAATGAGGAGAACATGATTGTAGTGCCCATAACAAAAAGAATGGAGATTATTACGGTATCCATGTTTGTCTCATTTAATGGATAAACTTTAATAATAAGGAAAATGGCAGAAAGAAAAGCTTTTCTTGTCAAATCAAAACATCAATATCATGTATCCTAATAAGATGAACATGATTGTAGTGCCCAATAACAAAAATAATGGAGATTATTACAAGTATCCAAGTTTTTCTCATTTTATGAATGAACTTTGATTATAAGAAAAATGGTGGAAAGAAAAGCTTTTCTTTCAAATCTAAAGCATCAATATCGTGTATCCCAATTAGGAGAACATGATTGTAGTGCCTATAACAAAAAGAATGAAGACTATTATGAGTATCCAAGTTTGTCTTATTTCACGGATGACTATTAATTATAAGGAAAATGGTGGAAAGAAAAACTTTTCCTGCGAATCCAAAGCATCAATATCATGTATCCTAATGTGGAAAACATGATCGTAATCCCAATAACTAAAAGAATAGTTGTTATAATGAGTATCCAAGTTTGTCCCATTTCATGGATAAACTTTAATTATAAGAAAAATGGTGGAAAGAAAAGCTTTTCTTACCCAACCAGTGCATCAATATTGTGTATCCCAATATGGCAAACATGATTGTTGTGCCTAATCATAAAAACAATGGAGATTATTATGAGAACACTTGTTTGACTCATTTCATGGATGAACTGTCATTATAAGGAAAATGGTGAACAGAAAATATTTTCTTACCAAACCAAAGCATCAATATTGTGTACCCTAATAAGGGGATCATGATTTTATTGCCCAATAACAAGAAAAATGGAGATTATTGTGAGTATCCAAGTTTATCTCATTTTGCGGATGAAATTTAAGAATAAGGAAAATGGTGGAAAAAAAAGCTTTTCTTTCCAAATCAAAGCATCAATATCATGCATCCCAATAAGGTGACCATGTTTGTGGTGCCCAATAACAAAAAGAATGGAGATTATTACCGGTATCCAAGTTTTTCTCATTTCACGAATAAACATTGATTATAAGGAAAATGGTGGAAAGATAAGCTTTTCTTGCCAAATCAATGCATCAATATCTTGTATCCCAATGAGGTAAACATGATTGTAATGCCTAAAAATTATTACGAGTATCAAAGTTTGTCTTATTTCACAGATGAACTTTAATAATATTTAAAATAGTGGAATGAAAAGTTTTTCTTGCTAAATCAAAGCATCAATATCGTTTATCCCAATGAGGTGAATACGATTGTAGTGCCCAATAACAACAAGAATGGGGATTATTACGAGTATCCAAGCGTTTTTCATTTCACGGATGAACTTTCATTATAAGGAAAATGGTGGAAAGAAAAGCTTTTCTTGCAAATCCAAAGCATCAATATCGTGTATCCCAATAAGGAGAACATAATTGTAGTGCCCGTAACAAAAAGAATGGAGATTGTTACAAGTATCCAAGTTTGTCTCATTTCATGAATAACCATTAATTATAAAGAAAATGGCAGAAAGAAAAGCTTTTCTTGCAAATCAAAAGCAACAATATCATGTATCCCAATGTGGAGAACATGATTGTAATGCCAATAAAAAAAGAATGGAGATTAGTTTATCTCATTTCACCGATGAACTTTAATAATAAGGAAAATGATGGAAAGAAAACTTTTCTTGCCAAATCAAGGCATCAATGTCTTGTATGCCAATGAGGTGAACGTGATTGTAGTGCCTAATAATAAAAGGAATGGAGATTATTACAAGTATCCAAGTTTTTCTCATTTCACAGATAAACTTTGATTATAAGAAAAATGGTGAAATGAAATGCTTTTTTTGCAAATCCAAAGCATCAATATCGTATATCCCAATGAGGAGAACAGGATTTTAGTGCCCACAAAAAAAGAATGGAGATTATAATGAGCATCCAAGTTTGTCCCATTTCACAAATGAACTTTAATGATAAGGTAAATGGCAGAAATAAAAGCTTTTCTGGCAAATCTAAAGCATCAAAATCATGTATCGCAATAAGGAGAGCATGGTTGCAGCGCCCATAACAAAAAGAATGGAGATTTTTACGAGTATCCAAGTTTGTCTCTTTTCATGGGTGGACTTTAATAATAAGGAAAATAGTGGAAAGAAAAGTTTTTCTTGCCAAATCAAATCATCAATATCATGTATCCCAATGAAGTGAACATGATTGTAGTGTCTAATGACAAAAAGAATAAAGATTGTTGCAAGTACCCAAGTTTTTCTCATTTCATGGATGAACTTTGATTATAAGAAAAATAGTGGAAAGAAAAGCTTTACTTGCCAAATCAAAGCATTAATATCATGTATCCCAGCAAGGTGAACATGATTGTAGAGCCAATAACAAAAAGAAATGAGATTTTTATGAAAATCCAAGTCTGACTCTTTTCATGGATGAACTTTGATTATAAGGAAAGTTTTGGAAACAAAAGTTTTTCTCACAAATCCAAAGCATCAATATCGTCTATCCCAATGTGGAGAGCAAGATTGTACTGCCCAATCACAAAAAGAATGTAGATTATTATGAGATTCCAGGTTTGACACATTTGATGGACAAACTTTAATTATAAGAAAAATGGTGGAAAGAAAAAGCTTTTCTTGCAAATCCAAAGCATCAGTATCTTGTATCGCAATGAGGAGAACATAATTGTAGCACCCATAACTAAAAGAATGGAGATTATTATGAGTGTCCAAGTTTGTCTCATTTTATGATGAACTTTAATAATAAGGAAAATGGTGGAAAGAAAGGTTTTTCTTGCCAAATCAAAGCATTAGTATCATGTATCTCAATGTAGAAAACATGATTGTAGTGCTAATAACAAAAAGAATAGAGATTATAATGAGTATCCAAGTTTATCTCATTTCACAGAGATAAACTTTGATTATAAGAAAAATGGTGGAAAGAAAGGCTTTTCTTTCAAATCTAAAGCATCAATATCGTGTGTCCCAGCGAGGAGAACAGGATTTTAGTGCCCATGAAAAAAGAATAGAGATTATAATAAGTATCCAAGTTTGTCCCATTTCACATATGAACTTTAATTATAAGGAAAATGGTGGAAAGAAAAGCTTTTCTTGCAAATTCAAAGCATCAGTATTGTGTATCGTAATGAGGAGAACATGATTGCAGCACCCATAACACAAAGAATGGAGATTTTTATAAGTATCCATGTTTGTCTCTTTTCACGGATGAACTTTAATAAGAAAGAAAATAGTGGAAAGAAAAACATTTCTTGCCAAATCAAAGCCTTAATATCGTGTATTCCAATAAGATGAACATGATTGTAGTGCCTAATAACAAAAAGAATGAAGACTATTACAAGTACCCAAGTTTTTCTCTTTTCATGGATGAACTTTGATTATAAAGAAAATGGTGGAAAGAAAAGCTTTACTTGCAAATCCAAAGCATCAAAATCGTGTATCCAAATGAGGAGAACACAATTGTAGTACCTAAAACAAAAAGAATCGAGATTATTATAAGTATCTAAGTTTGTATCATTCCACAAATGACAATTACTTATAAAGAAAATGATGGAAAGAAAAGCTTTTCTTGCAAATCCAAAGCACCAATATAGTGTATCCTAATATGGAGAACATGATTGTAGTGCCAATAACAAAAAGAATGGAGATTATAATGAGTACCCAAGTTTATCTCAATTCGGGGATGAATTTTAATTATAATGGAAATGGTGGAAAGAAAAGCTTTTCTTGCAAAACCAAAGCATCAATATCGTGTATCCCAATATGGAGATCATGATTGCAGTGCCTAACAAAAGAAAAAAGTGATTATTATAAGAATCCAAGTTTGATTCATTTCACGGATAAACTTCGATTATAAGGAAAATGGTAAAAAGAAAAGCTTTTCTTGTAAAAGCATCAATAACGTGTATCCCACTGTGGAGAATGTTATTGTAGTGCCCAATCACAAAAAGAGTTGACATTATTACGAGAATCCATGTTTGACTCATTTGATGGACAAACTTTGATTGTAAAGAAAATAGTGGAAAGAAAACCATTCCTTGCTAAACCAAAGCATCAATATCATGTATCCCAATGAAGAGAACATGATTGTAGTGCCATAACAAAAAAAATATAGACTATTATGAGTATCGAAGTTTGTCTCTTTTCATAGATAAACTTTGATTATAAGGAAAATGGTGGAAAGAAAAGCTTTTCTTGCAAATCCAAAGCATCAATATCATTATCCCAATATGGAGAACATTGTTGTAGTGCCCAATCACAAAAAAAGTTTAGATTATTACGAGAATCCATGTTTGACTCGTTTAATGGACAAACATTGATTAGAAAGAAAATATTGGGAAGAAAACCATTCCTTCCTATACCAAAACATCAATATCATGTATCCCATTAAGGAGAACATGATTGTAGTGCCCAAAACAAAAAGTATCGAGATTATTACTAGTATCCAAGTTTGTCTCATTTTGCAGGTGAACTTTAATAACACGAAAAATGGAGGGAAGAAAAGCTTTTCTTGCCAAACCAAAGCATCAATATCATGTATCCCAATGCTGTGAACATGATTGTGGTGCCAATAACAAAAAGAATGGAGATTATTATGAGAATCCAAGTTTAACTCATTTCACAAATAAACTTCAATTATAAGGAAAATAGTGAAAAGAAAAGCTTTTCTTGCAAATCCAAAGCATCAATATCATGCATCCCAATGTGGAAAACATTATTGTAGTGCCCAATCAAAAAAAGAGTTGAGATTATTATGAGAATCCATGTTTGACTCAGTTGATTGACAAACTTTGATTATAAAGAAAATGGTGGAAAGGAAACCATTCCTTGCTAAACCAAAGCATCAATATCGTGTATCCTAATGAGGAAAACATGATTGTAGTGCCTATAACAAAAAGAACAGAGATTATTACTAGTATCTAAATTTGTCTCATTTCGTGAATGAACTTTAATAACAAGGAAAATGGAGGGAAAAAACTTTTCTTGCCAAACCAAAGCATCAATATCATGTATCCCAATGTGGTGAACATGATTGTAGTGCAAACAACAAAAAGAATGGAGATTATTATGAGAATCCAAGTTTGGCTCATTTCACAGATAAACTTCGATTATAAGGAAAATAATGGAAAGAAAAGCTTTTCTCGCAAATCCAAAGCATCAATATCATGCATCCTAGTGTGGAGAACATTTTTGTAGTGCCCAATCACAAAAAAAGTTGAGATTATTACGAGAATCCATGTTTAACTTAGTTGATGGATAAACTTTGATTATAAGGAAAATGGTGGGAAGAAAACTATTCCTTGCAAAACCAAAGCATCAATATCATGTATCCTAAAGAGGAGAACATTATTGTAGTGCCCATAACAAAAAGAATGGAGATTATTACAAGTATCCAAGTTTGTCTTATTTCACGGATGAACTTTAATAATAAGGAAAATGGTGGGAAGAAAAGCATTTCTTGCCAAATCAATGCATCAATATCGTGTATCCAATACGGTGAACATGATTGTAGTGCCTAATAATAAAAAGAATGGAGATTGTTATGAGAATGTAACTTTGGCTTGTTTCGCAAAAAAACTTTGATTATAAGGAAACTGGTGGAAGGAAAAGCTTTTCTTGCAAATCCAGAGCAATAATATCATGTATCCCAATATGGAGAGCATGATTGTAGTGCCCAATCACAAAAAGAATGAAGATTACTATAAGAATCCAAGTTTGATTCATTTGATGGACAAACTTTAATTATAAGTTAAATGGAAGAAAGAAAAGCTTTTCTTGCAAATTCAAAGCATCAATATCATGTATCGTAATGAGGAGCAAATATTGCAGCACCTATAACAAAAAAAATGGAGACTATTACGAGTATCCAAGTTTGCTTCATTTCACTGATGAGCCTAAATAATAAGGAAAGTGGTGGAAAAAAAAGCTTTTCTTGCCAAATCAAAGCATTAATATCATGTATCCCAATGAAGTGAACATGATTGTAGTACCTAATAACAAAAAGAATAGAGATTGTTACTTGTATCCAAGTTTATCTCATTTCACGGAGGAACTTTAATAATAAGGAAAAAGGTGGAAAGAAAAGCTTTTCTAGCCTAATAAACCATGAATATCGTGTATCCCAATAAGGTGGACATGATTGTAATGCCTATAACAAAAAGAATGAAGATTATAATGAGTATCTAAGTTTGTCTTTTTTCAAAGATGAACTTTAATAGTAAGGAAAATAGTGGAAAAAAAAGCTTTTCTTACCAAATCAAAGCATCAACATCATGTATCCCAATGAGGTGAACATGATTGTAGTGGCCATAACAAAAGGAATGGATATTATTACGAGTATCCAAGTTTGTCTCATTCACGGATGAACTTTAATAATAAGGAAAATAATGGAAATAAAAGGTTTTCTTGCCTAATCAAAGCATTAATATTGTGTATATGAGATAAACATGATTGTAGTGGCCATAACAAAAAGAATGGATATTATGACGAGTATTCAAGTTTGTATCATTTCACGGATAAACTTTATTTATAAGGAAAATGGTGGAAAGAAAAGCATTTCTTGCAAAACCAAAGCATCAATATCTTGTATGCCAATGTGGAGAATATGATTGTAATGCCACTAACAAAAAAAAAAAAGGAGATTATTACGAGAATCCAAGTTTGACTCATTTCATGGGTGAACTTTGATTATAAGGAAAATGGTGGAAAGAAAAGCTTTTCTTGTAAATCAAAAGCATTAATATCGTGTATCCCAATATGGAGAATATTATTGTATTGCCCAATCATTGAAAAAGTTAAGATTATTATAAGAATCTAGGTTTGACCCACTTGACGGACAAACATTGATTATAAAGAAAATGGTGGGAGGAAAACCATTCCTTGCTAAGCTAAAGCATCAACGTCGTCTATCCCAATGTGATGAACAAGATTATAGTGGTAATAACAAAGAAAATGGAGATTATTATGAGTATCGAGGTTTGTCTCATT
This sequence comes from Adansonia rubrostipa, assembly GCA_038381775.1. Classification (NCBI taxonomy): domain Eukaryota; kingdom Viridiplantae; phylum Streptophyta; class Magnoliopsida; order Malvales; family Malvaceae; genus Adansonia; species Adansonia rubrostipa. The sequence goes on from JBBYHM010060722.1 coordinate 38,935, forward strand.
TCACGGATGAACTTTAATGATAAAGAAAATGGCAGAAAGAAAAGCTTTTCTTGCCAAACTCATGTATCCCAATATGGTGAACATGATTGTAGTGCCCACAACAAAAAGAATAGTTTCCAAGTTTGTCTCATTTCATGGATGACCTTTAATAATATGAAAATTGGTGGAAAAAAAAAGCTTTTCCTACCTAATCAAAGCATCAATATCTTGTATCCTGGTGCAGTGAACATGATTATAGTGCCCAATAACAAAAAGTATGGAGATTATTATGAGAATCCAAGTTTGACTTATTTCATAAATAAACTTTGATTATAAGGAAAACGGTGGAAAGAAAAGCTTTCCATGCAAATCCAAAGCATCAATATCATGCATCCTAACGTGAAGAGCATCATTATAGTGCCCAATCATAAAAAAATTGTAGATTATTATGAGAATCCAAGTTTGAATCATTTCACGAATAAACTTTGATTATAAGGAAAATGGTGAAAAGAAAAGCTTTTCTTGCAAATCCAAAGCATGAATATCATGTATCCCAATGCGGAGAACATTATTCTAGTGCCCAATCACAAAAAAAGTTGAGATTATTACGAGAAACCATGTTTTGCTCATTTGATGGACAAACCCTGATTATAAGGAAAATGGTGGGAAAAAAACCATTCCTTCCTAAATCAAAGCATCAATCTTGTGTATCCCAATGAGGCAAACATAGTTGTAGTGCCTATAACGAAAAGAATAGAAATTATTACAAGTATCCAAGTTTATCTTATTTCAAGGATGAACATTAATAATAAGGAAAATGGCGGGAAGAACAGCTTTTCTTGCCAAATTAAAGCATCAATATCATGTATCTCAATGCGGAGAACATGATTGTAGTGCCCAATAACAAAAAGAATAGTGATTATTATGAGAATCCAAGTTTGACTCGTTTCACGGAAGAACTTTGATTAAGAGGAAAATGGTGGAAAGAAAAGCTTTTCTTGCAAATCCAGAGCAACAATATCATGTATCCCATTATGGAAAGCATGATTGTAGTGCCCAATCACAAAAAGAATGTAGATTATTACGAGAATCCAAGTTTGACTCATTTGATGGACAAACTTTAATTATAAGGAAAATGGCAAAAGGAAAAGCTTTTCTTGCAAATCTAAAGCATCAATATTATGTATCGCAATGAGGAGAACATGCTTGCAGTGCCTATAAGAGAAAGAATGGAGGTTATTATGAGTATTGAAGTTTGCTTCATTTCATGGATGAACTTTAATAATAAGGAAAGTGGTGGAAAAAATGCATTTCCTGCCAAATCAAAGCATCAATATCGTGTATCCCAATGAAGTGAACATCATTGTAGTGCCCAATAACAAAAAGAGTAGAGATTGTGATGTGTATCCAAGTTCATCTCATTTCACGGATAAACTTTAATAATAAGAAAAATGGTGGGAAGAAAAGCTATTCTTGCCCAATCAAAGCATGAATATTGCGTATCCCAATGAGATGAACATGATTGCAGTGCCTGTAACAAAAATAATGGAGATTATTACGAGTATTCAAGTTTATCTCATTTCACGGATAAACTTTAATAATAAGAAAAATAATGGAAAGAAAACTATTCCTTGCTAAACCAAAGCGTCAATATTGTGTATCCTAATAAGGTGAACATGATTGTAGTGCCCATAACAAAAAGAATACAGATTATTATGAGTATCCAAGTTTGTCTCATTTCATGAATGAACTTTAATAATAAGGAAAATGGTGGGAAGAAAAGCTTTTGTCACCAAATAAAGGCATCAATATCTTGTGTCCCAATGTAGTGGACATGATTGTAGTGCCCAATAACAAAAAGAATGGAGATTATTATGAGAATCCAAGTTTGACTCGTTTCACATATAAACTTTGATTATAAGGAAAATGGTGAAAAGAAAAGCTTTTCATGCAAATCTAAAGCATCAATATCGTGTATCCCAATGTGGAGAGCATAATTGTAATGCCCAATCACAAAAAGATTGTAGGTTATTACGAGAATCCAAGTGTGACTTATTTCATGGATAAACTTCAATTATAAGGAAAATGGTGTAAAGAAAAGCTTTTCTTGCAAATCCAAAGCATCAGTATCGTGTATCCCAATGTGAGGAACATTATTGTAGTGCCCAATCACAGAAGGAGTTGAGATTATTACGAGAATTCATGTTTGACTCATTTGATGGACAAACATTGATTATAAGGAAGACTGTGGGAGGAAAACCTTTCCTTGCTAAACCAAAGCATCAATATCCTATATCCCAATGAGGTGAACATGATTGTAGTGCCCATAACAAAAAAAAATGGAGATTATTATGAGTATGAATGTTTTTCTCATTTCATGGATGAACTTTACTAATAAGAAAAATGGCAAAAAGAAAAGCTTTTCTTGCCAAATCAAAGCATCAGTATCGTACATCCCAATGAGGTGAAAAAGATTGTAGTGCCCATAACAAAAAGAATAGAGCTTATTACGAGTTTTCAAGTTTGTCTCATTTCACTAATGAACCTTAATAATGCAGAAAATAGTGGAAACAAAAGCTTTCCTTGCCTAATCAAAGCATCAATATCGTATATCCCAATGTAGTGAACATGATTGTAGTGTGCAATAACAAAAAGAATGGAGATTATTATGAGAATCCAAGTTTGACTTATCTCACAGATAAACTTTGGTTATAAGGAAAATGGTGGAAACAAAAGCTTTTCATGTAAATCTAAAGCATCAATATCGTGTATCCCAATATTGAGATAATGATTGTAGTGGCCAATCACCAAAAGAATGTAGATTTTTTCATGAATCCAAGTTTGACTCATTTCACATATAAATATCGATTATAAGGAAAATAGTGGAAAGAAAAGCTTTTCTTGCAAATCCAAATCATCAATATCGTGTATCCCACTATGGAGTATATTATTATAGCGGCCGATCATGAAAAGAGTTGAGATTGTTATGAGAATCCATGTTTTACTCTTTTGCTAGACAAACTTTGATTATAAAGAAATTGGTGGGAAGAAAACCATTCCTTGCTATGCCAAAGCATCAATATTGTCTATCCGAATGAGGGAAACATGATTGTGTGCCCATAACAAAAAGAATAGAGATTATTACGAGTATCCAAGTTTGTCTCATTTCACGAATGAACTTTAATAATAAGGAAAATGGTGGGAAGAAAAGCTTTTGTTGCCAAATCAAGGCATCAATATCTTGTACCCCAATATAGTGGATATGATTGTAGTGCCCAATAACAAAAAGAATGGAGATTATTATGAGAATCGAAGTTTGACTCGTTTCACATATGAACTTTGATTATAAGGAAAATGGTGGAAAGAAAAGCTTTTCATGCAAATCTAAAGCATCAATATCGTGTATCCTAATATGGATAGCATAATTGTAATGCCTAATCACAAAAAGATTGTAGATTATTACGAGAATCCAAGTGTGACTTATTTCATGGATAAACTTCAATTATAAGGAAAATGGTGGAAAAAAAAGCTTTTACTGAAAATCCAAAGCATCAGTATCGTGTATCCCAATGTGAAGAACATTATTGTAGTGCCCAATCACAGAAAGAGTTAAGATTATTATGAGAATCCATGTTTAACTCATTTGATGGACAAACATTGATTATAAGGAAAATTGTGGGAGGAAAACCATTCCTTGCTAAACCAAAGCATGAATATCCTATATCACAATGAGGTGAACATGATTGTAGTGCCCATAACAAAAAAATGGAGATTATTACAAGTATCAATGTTTGTCTCATTTCATGGATGAACTTTAATAATAAGAAAAAGGGCAGAAAGAAAAGCTTTTCTTGCCAAATCAAAGCATCAATATCATACATCCCAATGAGGTGAAAAAGATTGTAGTGCCCGTAACAAAAAAAAATAGAGCTTATTACGAGTTTCCAAGTTTGTTTCACTTCACAAATGAACCTTTAATAATATGAAAATAGTGGAAAAAAAAGCTTTTCTTGCCTAATCAAAGCATTAATATCGTATATCCCAATGTAGTGAATATGATTGTAGTGCGCAATAACAAAAAGAATGGAGATTGTTATAAGAATCCAAGTTTGACTCATCTCACAGATGAACTTTGATTATAAGGAAAATGGTGGAAAAAAAAGGCTTTTCATGTAAATCTAACGCATCAATATCGTGTATCCCAATATTGAGATAATGATTGTAGTGGCCAATCACCAAAAGAATGTAAATGTTTTCAAGAATCCAAGTTTGACTCATTTCACATATAAACATCGATTATAAGGAAAATAGTGGAAAAAAAGCTTTTCTTGCAAATCCATATCGTGTATCCTAATGAGGGGAACATGATTGTAGTGCCCATAACAAAAAGAATAGAGATTATTACGACTATCTATGTTTGTCCCATTTTACGAATGAACTTTAATAATAAGGAAACTGGTGGGAAGAAAAGCTTTTCTTGCCAAATCAAAGCATCAATATCTTGTATCCCTATGTTGTGAACATGATTGTAGTGCCCAATAACAAAAAGAATAGAGATTATTATAAGAATCCAAGTTTGACTCGTTTCATAGATGAACTTTGATTATAAGAAAAATGGTGGAAAGAAAAACTTTTCACACAAATCTAAAGCATCAATATCGTGTATCCCAATGCAGAAAGCTTGATTGTAGAGCCCAACCATAAAAAGAATGTAGATTATTACGAGAATCCAAGTTTGAGTCATTTGATGGACAAACTTTAATTATAAGGAAAATGGTGGAAAAAAAGCTTTTCCTACAAATCCAAAGCATCAATATCGTGTATCGCAATGAGGAGAACATGATTGCAGTGCCCATAACAAAAAGAATAGGGATTATTATGAGTATCCAAGTTTGTCTTATTTCATGGATGAACTTTAATAATAAGAAAAAGGGGGAAAGAAAAGCTTTTCTTGCCAAATCAAAGCATCAATATCATGTATCCTAAGAAGGTGAACATGATTGTAGTGCCTAATAACAAAAAGAATGGAGATTATTTCAAGTATCCAAGTTTGTCTCATGTCATGGATGACCATTGATTATAAGAAAAATGGTGAAAAGAAAAAATTTTCCTACAAATCCAAAGCATTAGCATCGTGCATCTTAATGTGGAAAACATGGTTGTAGCACCAATAACTAAAAGAATGGAGGTTATTATGAGTATCCAAGTTTGTCCTATTTCACAATGAACTTTAATTATAAGGAAAATGGTGGAAAGAAAAGCTTTTCTTGCCAAACCAAAGCATCAATATCATGTATCATAATGTGGAGAACATGATTGTCATGCCTAATTGCAAAAGGAGCAGAGATTATTATGAGAATCCAGGTTTGACTTATTTCATGGATGAACTATTGTTATAAGGAAAATGGTGGAAAGAAAACATTTTCTTACCGAACCAAAGCATCAATATCGTGTATCCCAATGTGGAGAACATGATTGTAGTGCCACTAACAAAAAATAGAGATTATTTTAAGAATCCAAGTTTAACTCATTTCACGGATGAAATTTAATAATAAGAAAAATGATGGAAAGAAAAGCTTTTCTTGCCAAATCAAAGCATCAATATCGTGTATCCCAAAAAGGTGAACATGATTGTGGTGCCCAATAACAAAAAGAATGGAGATTATTATGATTATCGAAGTTTTTCTTATTTCACGGGTGTACTTTAATAATAAGGAAAATAGAGGAATGAAAAGGTTTTCTTGTCAAATCAAAGCATCAATATCGTGTATCCTAATAAGGTGAACATGATTGTAGTGCCCAATAACAAAAAGAATGGGGATTATTATGAGTATCCAAGTTTTTCTCATTTCATGAATAAACTTTCATTATAAGAAAAATGGTGGAATAAAAAGCTTTTCTTGCAAATCTAAGGCATTAATATCGTGTATCCTAATGAAGAGAACACAATTGTAGTCCATAAAAAAATAGTGATTATTACGAGTATCTAATGCGAACCTTAGGATGAAAACAAAAACTAAAACCTGATTGGATGGAATTAGAACCCTAGGATCGTCTTTAAAATCAAGCAAAATGAACTTGACCCTAATCAAACCTACCGATTAAAACCTAAGTTATAACAATTTTGATCGCCATAAGTTACCCTGATCAGATCAAATTGAGTTCTTGTTTAAAGAACAAAGAAAAAGTTCTCACAAAATGAAGAAACTCTCAAGTATTTTTTCTCTCTTCCAAATCTGCTGAATTACATGAATAAGACTCCCTTATATAGGCCAAAAATTTGTAGAGCCCTAACTGAACAAGGAAATCCTAATCAATAAGAAAAAGTTTATTCCTAATCCTATTCTGATTAGGACTTATCTAAACTAACTTAAAATCCTAAACACAATCCTAATCAATAAAGATAAAGTCTACTCCTTATCATGATCTAATTAAAAATTATCTAAATAAATTAAAAAAATAAAAAGTCAAAAAATCAAAAATTCAAAAATCCTAATCTATAGGCCCATGAATACATGCAAATTGGGCTCCATTCATCTTGGACATGTGAATTGGGCTCTAAGCTTTATTCATCATTTCTTTTTAGCCTCAACACGATGTAGAAAAGTGATCAATCTTGACAATGCAAGTGATTCATTTTGAACAGCCTCCTTTGCTTGCATTTCCATGATTAATCCTTGCAAAGCTAGCTCATGCGTTTAGTCTTTGCCCTAGTTATTGGACCTCCAATTCCTTGCAAAGGATCATAAGACCTCCAATTCCTTGCAAAGGATCATAAGACCTTAAATTCCTCGCAAAGGATCATAAGAATGGTTACAAATAGGTGTTTGTGCAAGTTGATTCCATTATTCCCTCTCTCCTCGAAAGGATTCATTCTTGAATCACGTACATTATACAAACTAAATTAGTGATGTTAAAGGTAGCACTCACATTATCATAGCTACTTGGAAAATCTAGCTTATAGGCAGTGTCATTGATCCTTTCTAACACTTGAAAAGGTCCATCTCCTGTAGGCTGCAACTTAGATTTCCTTTGAGTAGGAAACCTCTCCTTATGCAAATAAACCCAGACCCAATCTTCAGGTTTGAAAACAACTTTAACACGCTTCTTATTGGTTTGCCTTGCATATTGGTCATTCTTTTTGTCTATTTTAGCTTGAACTTCATCATGCAAATCCCTAACAAAATCTACCTTTTTCTTACCATCCAATTTAGCATGTTCATTAGTAGGCAAAGGTAAAATATCCAAAGGAGTTAAAAGATTAAAGCCATACACAACTTCAAAAAGAGAATAAGAAGTATTACAATGAACAGTCCTATTATATGCAAACTTAATGCGTGGCAAACATCTCTTACAATGAACAGTTCTTTTGAATGATAGCACGTAAAAAAGTAGTAAGTGTTCTATTAACTACTTCAGTTTGTCCATCCATTTTAAGATGTGCAATAGTAGAAAACAAGAGTTTAGTTCCTAACTTATTCCAAAAATTATGCCAAAAATGACTTTAGAACTTAACATCCCTATCACTTACTATTTTTCTAGGTAGTTCATGCAAACATACTATCTCTTTAAAGAACAAATCAGCAATATGTGTTGCATCATTGGTTTTTGAACATGCAATGAAATGCGCCATCTTGCTAAACCTATCAACAATAACAAATATGTCATCCTTACCACTTTGGGACCTAGGCAACCCTAATACAAAATCCATAAATATATCCATCCAAGGTTGATTAAGCATAGGTAAAGGTGTATATAAACCATGTGGCATTACTTTAGATTTTGTTGTTTACATATTATACACTTATCATAAACAGATTGCACATCATGTTTCATGTTAAGCCAATAAAAATGTTCATGCAATATATCTAAAGTATTTTGCACACCAAAATGCCCCATCAAACCACCTCCATGAGTCTCTCTAACCAATATTTCACGCAAAGAACATATAGGCACACA
>JBBYHM010061362.1:3342-46756 GCA_038381775.1 Adansonia rubrostipa
ATATATATATATATGAGAAGGGATCCATTTATATCAATGTGAAATTAAATTAGTTTTACATATTTGCATAACTTTTTATAAGATTAATATTTTAATAAATTAATCGTTGAATTCAGTAATATAATTGTACTCATCATGGACGTAAAATTTTGAATTGAAATTTTTTACATTCCTAATCATAGTAATGAAAAATACTGGTGTTTTCAATACAAATTTAATAGTTGAAATTTTTTATATTAAACCAATAGTTAGATATTTTTAATTGACTTAAAACGCGACGTGCAAAATTGACGTGAATAGACAATGAAATACGACGATCAGATTAAATAAATATGAATCATATTATGAAAGTTTGTAAAATGAATTTAGTTTTATATAGGTGTAAGTGGATCGCGCACGTTAAGTTTTGAGTCAATTAAAAGTGTCTAACTATTGATTCAATATAAAAAACTTTCAACTGTTAAATATATATTGAAAATAGCAATATTATCGATTAGTATGATTGGAATGTCGGATCGATTCGAAACGTTACGTGCATGTACAATTATATTACTAAATCTAATGATTGATTTGTTAAAATATTAATCGTATACAAAGTTATGCAAGCGTGTAAACAAGTTTAGTTTTACAGTGATGTAAATATATATATACATATATATATATATATACGAGGCATCTACTTACACTAATGTAAAACTTTTTAGTTTTATTTTCTGGCCATTGATTAATATTTATCTAACAGTTAATTACAAAGTCAACCCATCATTAATTATTCACTTATTTTTAGTTTTTTTCAACCATTGGATACATGCTAATCATGGATAAAAGTTATGTAAAACTAAAAAATTTTATACTGGTGTAAGTAGATCCTTCCTCACACACACACACACACACACATATATATATATATAAAGTTAATATGAATTTGAGATTTGACTTAGTCTGTTCATATATCACTTTTAAAATATAATGTTCAATAGCATACATAATCTTTTCCTTTATATAACCTTATATTACAACCTTTGTTGTATATATATAAAAAAGAAGTCAAAAGTAGTATTAGAATAAGTTAATAGTCTTATGATATATTGATAGAATAGGCTTCTTCAAGAGTTAGATAGTCTATGCAACCTAATAGGCTTGACTCGAATTAGGCTTACGTTAGGCGTGAGTTTTTTTGATTTGGTTAACTAAAACAAAGCCAAATCATTGTTCACTTAATAAAATTTTTTATTTAAATTTAATTATAAAAATATATAAATATCAATATAAAAGTAATATTTTAATATTTTTAAATAGTAAAATAGATCTATGGGTTAGACCAAATCGAGGTAAAAAATTTAAAAAAAAAATAGATCTTGAATTAAACTAACCCATAAATACCTCTGTAATAAAATACTAATTTTAGTTTTAGAGACCAAATTTTAATAACTAATGCCTTCAAATATATATTAAAAATAAATACTATAACAAATTATAATGCCTTTAATGGGTACTCTTTGACTATAGTTCAATACTTTAAAAATTCACAGGTTTGATATTAAAGATATATGTACATGCATATTGTTAGTATGAATATTGGGGATCTAAAACTTGGCTTGAAAGGACATTACCTTTGAATTTCAATGTACATGTGCTAGCATTATAAGTGGGACAAATGCTAGGGAAAAAAATGCTACTATTTCATGAGAGAAGAAAGAAAATTTTAAAACAATTTTGCTTTTTCCTTTTTATACCATAAAGAGAAAAACAAAAACAAAATTTGAAGAATTTGATCATAAATCATGCATTAATGAGTTATGAAATAAGTTAAATATTTTAACCACAATTATTATTTTTAATATGGTTTTGTTTTTTCTTATGTTAATATTTTTTTATAAAAAAAATTAAAAAAATTCCACCATTTTCATTTTTAGAATTTCCTTTGGTGGATTTTTCAATTTCAATATCCTTAGCATTCTTGTCAAATTACAAGAAAAAAAAAAACAAATTGAAATCAAATGATTTGATTTAGCAAATGTTTAAGGCTTTGCTTACTAAAAAAATGGAAAGGAGTAAAGCTAAAAATTTTAATAATCCGATGGTAAAGATTCATGATTACATTTTTTTTAGCTTAATCGTTAAATCAACACGTTTTCTTTTATTTTTTATTTTTTTTACCAAACAAAGCCTAAGAGTCTAAATGTACTTTGGCCCACTTCTGTTTAACTTATAATTTGAAATGAAACTCTTATGAAAAAAGAAATTAAAGTTTAAAGCAAAAGATGCTTGATAATTTAATTTTTAAAAGTTATTTATTTGTAAATGCAAACTAAGAAGAAATAAAAGATGAAAATTTTATTTTAAAAAAAAATACTTTATTTCTCTCTCCAAGTTGAGAGAAAATGCTTTCTTTCTCTATCAAAAGGAATTTTAAAAGGAAAAATATAAATTTTTCATAAAAACTATTGTATTTTACAATAAGATGAGAGAAAGCCCCTTTCTTCACTTTTTCTCTCTTTTTTTTTTTTTTATATTTTTCATTAAAAATAATTAACTTATAAGTTTTAAAAGCCTAAGTATAAATCTGTTTGGTCTCACTTTTACTTATAAGTGTTAAATAAATTAAAACAAAAAAGTGAGACCAAACAAACACTTAATATAACACTAAGGTTACTTATCTTATTTCTTTCCCTTGCAAACTTTTCAAATTATATTGGTACTTTTCTTGATCAATGTCCACATAGGCTTAAAAATTTTTCATTTTTTTATACGACCGGATTCAAATTGATCAAATAAGATCGAATCCTTCAATTCAAAAGATAATAATATACATAACTTTCATTTTTAAAATTAAATAATTTGAATTTAAAATACTCAAATTCAAATAATTTGATTTTCATATATAAAATCCAAAGTTTAATCACTCAATTTTTTAATTTTTGATGCGATTCATACTTGAAGTCGATTGTTATAATTTTCATCTATGCTTTTTTTGAAAAAAATTATCATCGATGTTTTTTTTTGGAAAAAATAAACAAAGATATATATATATATAAAGGTTTAATCTTTGATATACCAACATTGGAGTTTTTTCTTTTTAACTCTGCAAAAGATGGTCATATGTCTTATTTATTGGTTTATTTAGGTTTTTTTTTTAAATTTGTTTGTTATATCTTACAGGTTATTTATCACTACTTCCTAAGGATGGCAATGGAACAAGGTAGGTAAGCATTTCTTTTACACATTCATCTCACTTTTACATAGACGTTGATTATATTACATTTATAACTGCTCCATATCGCTTCACCCTAATTTTTATTAATTATTTTTAAATTAATATTATGAAAATTATATTATAATTTATTCATGAACATAATTTTAATATTTATAAAATTCTTTAAAATACATAATATAAATGGATAATTATCTTAATTATGCACAAGCATTGGAATGTAAAAACTCCATAAACAAGTTTAGGAGATGATATGTGTCTCTTAGGATATATTTAAAAATAAAAAATTAATAAATAGGACACGTGTTAACTCTTTAACTTTACTTGTAAAGTACGTGCATTCTACTATCGGTGTATTGATAATTATCCAACATAAAAATATGCGTATTGAAAGTATGTGTAAATAACATTTTTATATATTTTTAATAAATACTAAAAATATAAAGAGCAATATAAAATATTGTAAGAGGTAAGATAGTACCTTCAAAAGACGAGTGGGATGGAGTAGAGCAAACATCTACTAAAATAGTCCACTGCATCTCTATCCCGTTTTTCAAAAAGATCATTCAAAATGGATTGATATGAAATTCATTAAGTGAATCGAGATTTGTCACTCTAATTGTAGAGTTTAAGAGTGTGCTTGGTAGGATAGAAAAGTGGAAGGATAGATAGGAGAGGATGGAAAAGTGAAAAGAAATTTGATTTTGGGTATGCTTAGTGGGAAAAAATGAAAGGAAAGAAAATAGAAAAAATTATCAATTTTCATACCTATTAACAAAAACAAATCACTCCAAATTAGAAAGAAAAGATAAAAGAAAATGAAAGTGGTATTGTCAAATTTTCACCACACAAGTGCTCATATCTTAAACAAGCAATATAGTGATGAATAGAGTATCATTCTCATAAGGAATCGAACTAAATTTGCTAAGTACTAAAATTAAAACAACTTAATCTTATCCAAACAACTAAATAAAGGATCACTAAAATTAAAATTAAACTAAAATTAACTAAATTAACAAAGCAAAGAAAATGAAAAGAATAAAAGCCTAAGATTACAATTTCTCTCAACACTTTATTTGAACCTATTTTACCCTTTCAACTTGATTAAATGATAATAAGTTATTAACCTAGAGTTTTATTTATTCATAAATATCATCCAATGATCTTATAAAAATATTTCTACTAACTAACTTACTATATTCCTATGCAAATTGAATTAAAAGAAACTCATTGAGCTTAGATTCCAATTTGGTTTCATATGACATGCTTGTATATTCCTATCTAACATGCAGACCAATTCATCCTAATAAATGAAATTGAAATATATGTCATTCAATCTATGTTTAAATACAAAATTCTCAGTTTTCAAGTTTCTTAAGGTTACCAAATTAATCTAATTGATGGCTAAACAATTAGAAGCATTATGAACAAGATTGAACAAACAACTCAAGTATCATTAAATCAAGAAAAGAGGTTCAACTAATCTAAACTACAAGTTGAGTTCCATTATAATCCTAGAAAAATAAATTTAGTTCATATTGATTAAATAAAACATAAACTCTAGAGTTTTACCATCATAAAAATTACAATAAAGATAAAAAGGAAAGAGAAAAATAAAATTTGTCAAGTCTTGGTTTTCAAGCTCCTCCAATCCTTCTCAAATTGCAAAATCCCAATGGCTCGTCAGAAAACTAAAAAATAAAAGCTATAGAATATCTAGAATGATCCTAATTCTAATCTTAAGAGTCCTATATTTAAGCAAAACCTTGAGGGAAAAAATTGGTCTCCAAGTAGCTTGAACAGATTATTTTTGGAAACTGCCTAACTTAATCACTTTACTTGATTGGATCCACTTTACTTCTTTATTAAGTTTGAAACCTCTTCGGGTTTTGACCTACAAAAATATGAAAAATATTTAAATAATTAAGTAATTTGAATATAAGAAAAATAAATAATATTAAATTAAAAACTACTGAAAATAAATAAAATCTAATTAAAAATCTCTAAGGCTTAGCCAATTTAATGCATATAATGAGACTGAATAACTCTATTTTTATAGATTATCAAGTGGAGTAAGTCAAATATATATATATTTACGAGATTACATATCATTTTTTTAAATTTTATTTTTACATTTTAACTTTCAACTGGACTATAGGTATTAATGGATCAAGTTGGGTCGAGTTCAGGTCAAGCCTAAGCATAGTATTAACACCAAACATGCTTACTCAAGCCCAACCAAGCCTAAAATATGGGCTTCAAATTTTGCCCAAACCCACCTATTTTTTAAGTGGACAGTCTAAGCCTCTTTGGGTCAGCTTATATTATTTTTTATAATTTATTTTTTAAAATTTGATCTAATTTTGTTTAATATTTTTTTATTAAGTTTCAAAATATAAATAATTTAATCTAGTTTTTATTGTTTACATTATAATATTACATACATATATTTTTTTATATGATAAAAATTACATAATATATAAAATAATTATATACTATATAATAGAAAAAAAAGGTCCAGCTGAACTTAGACCTTGAAAGTTGAAGCTGATGCCCAGCTCATTTTTTAATTGGGCATAATTTTTTTATGCTCATTTTTTTGACCTAATATTTTTATCCAAACCCTTATAAATATCAAACGAACCTTTAGACTTGGACGACTAGTCTGACTCTTGAACAGTTCTACTTTCAATAGATATAATGATAAAGTAATAATTTTTTATTTTATTTTCTCCCTTTTTTCAATAATACCAAGCAATAAGTAAAATATATTATTTTTTATTTCCGCCTTTTGTTTTTCTTACCACGCACACTAATAAAAATAAAAAATATTTTTTTTATCTTCTCATTTTTTTATCCTTTAATTTTTTATTTTTTTTAATTTTCTTTTCACCTTATCAAATAAAACCTAAAGGCTACACGAACATATTAGGAGATAATATATCTTATAAATATAAAAGAAAATCAAATAAAAATTGAAAACATATGTGCGTATTGAAATGGCAAGCCGCAAACATGAGCCCGCCCGCCGTATTTAGTTTCCGAATTAAGCTCAAGAAACATGTGATCTCATCTCCAATTAGTCTCTTTCTTTTTCAAACCCTAATCTCAGCTAATTTTCCACAGCTTTTTTGGTCGGTCACTGACACTGCATCTCTTTCTCACTTTTTCTATCTTATTATATTACTTTGTCCGTTATTTTCATTCACTCGTATAAATAACTGATCTCTTCCGCTCTTTCTTTTCGTGCCCCAAAGAACAAATAAGTAACCCAACAACCCTAACCCATCACTTTAGTTAATCTTTACATAATTGTTTAGCTGCTTTGTTTTTTTGTATAATCTTGCACTTCAGCAACCATGGCTATATTGGTTTTCTTGGTTTTTGCTTTAGGGTTTTTCTTAGTGTGTTTCTTTGTCTGCTTCATGCGAGAATTGCAGTCTTTTTACGCCAAGAAATGGGTTTTAATGGCTTCCAATACTGGGCCTCCTTCGGTTCCCTTTCTTGGTTGTCTCATGTCTTTTTACAAGAACCGATGTCGTCTCTTAGATTGGTACACTGAGCTTTTGTCTGAGTCACCTAGCCAGACCATCGTGGTGAGTAGGCTCGGTGCACGTCGTACGGTTGTCACGGCCAACCCGGCTAATGTCGAGCACATGCTGAAGACCAGCTTCAACAATTTCCCAAAAGGCAAGCCATTCACTGATATCCTCGGTGATCTTCTCGGTTGTGGGATATTTAATGTCGATGGGGAGTTATGGAGCACTCAAAGGAAGCTAGCCAGCCATGAGTTTAGCACCAAGTCGTTGAGAGAATTTGTGGTGAAATCGCTTCAAGACGAAGTCGAAAATCGGCTGTTACCGCTGCTTGAAGAAGCAATCGAGACTGAGAAAGTTCTTGATTTGCAAGACGTACTGAGAAGATTTGCATTCGATACTGTCTGCAAAGTATCATTGGGTCATGATCCTTGTTGCTTGGATCTTTCAAAACCAGTGCCTCCTCTCGTGAAAGCTTTCGATAGCGCATCGGAGATAAGCGCCATGCGAGGGATGGCACCCATGTTCGTGGTATGGAAAACAAAGAGAGCCCTTAACGTTGGGTCGGAAAAGAAACTCAAAGAAGCGATCCGACTCGTTCATGGCTACGTTTTGGAGATCATCCAAAACAAAAAGAGAGCCCTTGAAGCTGAAGATACTGAAGCTGAAACCGAAGATCTTTTGTCGAGGTTGTTATCGGCCGGACATGGAGAGGAAGTTGTAAGAGATATGGTGATTAGCTTCATCATGGCTGGAAGAGACACGACTTCCTCGGCAATGACTTGGCTCTTTTGGTTGCTTTCTAAGCATCCAAGCGCTGAGGAAATGATGGTGAAAGAAGTAGAATCAATGGTTGGCAATGGCGAAAACCGATTGGATTTCGAAGTTTTAAGGGAAATGAATTGCGTTAAAGCTTGTTTATGTGAGTCAATGAGGCTCTACCCTCCGGTGGCATGGGACTCGAAGCATGCCTTAAACGACGACGTTCTACCCGACGGGACTTTCGTCGGGAAAGGAGACAGGGTAACCTATTTCCCATATGGGATGGGAAGGATGGAGGAGTTATGGGGCAAGGACCGGTTGGAGTTCAAACCGGACCGGTGGTTCCAGGAACCAGCGGCAGAAAATGGGATGCTAAAGTCAGTAAGCCCTTTCAAGTTTCCGGTGTTTCAGGCCGGTCCAAGAGTTTGCCTTGGGAAAGAAATGGCCTTCATTCAGATGAAGTATGTGGTGGCTTCAATATCGAGACGGTTTGAGATCAGACCGGTGTGCCAGGAAGAACCGGTTTTTGTTCCTCTCCTAACCGCTCATATGGCAGGTGGGTTGAAGGTGTTGGTAAGGAGAAGGGAGTTGAAATAGTCATACCCACGAATCCACGAATCCAAAGTTTAGCTTAATTTATTTATGCATTTTATCTTTATAATGTGAAGTCTGAATAAGTTTAAATTTATATCTCTATATTTATAAACTTTTTTTGTTCGTAAACTATAACTTTATATTAAAAAATAGTGAAACAAGAATGGCTCCAACTTGATGAATGTAATATAGTATATTAAAGGAATATGATTTGTGATTTAATTGGTTCTGCAACCAAATCACGCAACATGATTTGCAATATAAATTAAGTAATAAAATGCAAATTGAAAATACAAAGTTGCTTCCTTTTAATTTCTAATTGTTTCATGTACATGCCTTTGTGAATGTTGGTTGGTAGGTAGTAGGTTAAAGCCTTGTGTAAAGGTTTTTTTTTTTTTGGGGGGGGTGTAAATTAAGTGAATGTTTTTTCATAAACTCCCTGAAATTTTGGCCGCAATGACAAATGCTTTTTGTCTCTAATCAAAGATTGAGTTGGAATCTTCATTTTCCTAATACCTTAGAAAAATCGTCAATTCTAAAAAAGAGACTATATAAAAACCCAATTAAGAGCTATATATATATATATATATATATATATATATTATAGCATTAAGGCCTGAGAGTACCATCTTGATCTATATGTTATAAATTAGAGGCTACTTGGTCGTATCTTGCCTTAACTTAGCTATGGTGGATGGGGTTTAGGCATTTTTTACAATTACTATATATAATAATATTTCATTCGACACATTAGAAATGATAAGTAAAATTGATAATTTTTACATTTAATACAATGTTATTACTATAAATAAAAGATTAACTTACCTTGAGAAGTGTATAAAAAACAATCATTAGTAAAATCTATATATATATATATATATATATCTTCACCATTTGTTATTAGCATGCACATAAGACATACATAGCATGTCTCGTCAAGTGAAAAAGCATGCAAAATAAGACCTACCTTTGTGGCATTAGGCTCATATATTTAACTTCGTTCATATTAAGTATTATTAGTAAAATGATATGCATGTGCTTACTTGCAATAGGATAATAGGGGTGGTTAGTTGTAATTTATTCATGAATCTGGTTGTTCGACTATATTAGTTGAATTGTTCACATGATCATTTCATTTTTTTTTCTTTTTGTACAAATAATTATTCTAATGTCTTTACAGATAAATACCACATATATAGTAACACCATCCTTTGGATATTCTCAATCAAATAACTATGATATCCTTTCTTGTTTCACCATGTGCATGAACAAAAAGATCATTGACTTGATTACCAATTTCATCATTAACTTAATTAAAAGTTTTATTCCATTGAGGGGGAGAGAACAGCTATACCTTATAGATTGCTTAAGAAAGAATAGAATTTAATTACTAACCCTGTTTAATTAGGTGGAATAAAAATTATTTACTATATATTTTTTATGATTAAAATTAATTGGCAATAAGTAAACACAATCTTGAATAATGAGAAATCTTTTCAATCTTAAAAGTTTTACCAATTTGCAGAGTTTTATATATTAAGCTCTTCTCTTCCTATTTCCCTTTCCTCCAATTATTCAAAACAATGCCTAAAAAACGAAATTTTTATTGATAAAAAGAAGTAAGCAGATTAATTACGATACTAATGCTTTATTTGGACTACTATTCAAGGGTTTTCACCATGTGTTTTATGACTAGATTTTTCATCTATGAATCTCGACAATCTCAAATACGAAAAAATAGTTAACCAACATGACTATATATAAGGTCTAAGGTCGAGTATAGATATGTTCATAAACAAGGTTGCCGTTCGAAATTTTTTAAATCCATAATTTCAACTTGATAGCCTGTCTTAATGTTTTAAAAAAAAAAGTTAAAATATTATTTTTATACTATTATTGAATGAAAAGCTATTCGAATCTGACCAACCCAAATCCGACTGAATATGGATCTAGCTTGTTAGTTTGTACAACTTGTCCAAACACTTTACCAAGTCCATACCAGATATGTGGCAGTTGAAATTCAAAGTCCCTAAAGAGATGCACCAAATCCTCCCTATGCATGCGCATGTTTCATGTTCCTAATTAATTACTTCCCATTAATTAATCATTTCCTATTTTCCACCTATATAAATTACTATTTAAGTTTATTTTATTATTGTTTTGAAGATTTCATGGTCAATATTTGTGCATATATATATATATATATATTTGATTGGGATTTGATTAAGATATTTTGATAGTGTGGTTGATTTGCATCCTTTCATTTTATTTTATTTTTTTGGAAGCATGATATTCATGATCTCTTGAAGAACTAAAACATGATTGCTTCTTCAACCAAAATGCTATACAAATTGCAAACTTCATGCTGAAAATTCCTAATTAACAAATGACAAATATTTAAAAATTATAAATAAAAAGAATTAAAAAGATTGACTTATTGTTTTAGGGCAAAGTGTGTTTGTAACTAACTTCTCTTTAAAGTCAAGAACAATTTGAAGTTATATAATTAAATAAAATCAGCATTGGAATTTGGAAGTCCTTTTCAAAAAGGGAGAGGTTCATAACTTTTAAGTTCCATGTATAGTACAGTAGTGTGTGTATGTATATATTTATATATATATATATAGATATATATATTTTATATTTATTATTGTAGGGTATGATAGTGTTGATTGACAGATAAGGTTTGAAACTGAACTTGACTAAAGACATTTTAATTTTGTCAAGTGTGAATTTGGCAATAGATGTTGATTTCCACCTTCAACTTCCCTACACCTTTTTTTGCCTCAATTAACTAGTAATTTCCTATTATAACTGTACGACTTCAATTGTGTTGGGATTACGAGCTTGATTAGAATTATACTATATAAACTTTTAAGGTTATATTTGGAATTGAGTAATTCATGGATCATATTAATTAAAATTTGGGTAATGAAAATTTTATGTGTTTAAGATCTAATCGAACCATCAAATTTAAAATTATATTAAAAAATTAAAAAATTATTTTTATATTAATATTTATATATTTTATTATAATTAATTTTAATAATAATTTAAATTAAATTTAACTTAAAATATTAGTATCCGATTCGAGCGGAACGGATAATCCAATCCAATAATTGTACTGATCTAATTCCACATACCCTTCTTAGAGTAGGCCTTCAAGGACCATGTGGCCTTTTGTCCTTTTTTCCAAGAAATGCTTCAACAAATTGATGAAACTGACCTTATGGTTCGGTGACAATACCACTAATTTTTTCTTTTTGGAAGGAACATTATCAATTTATAGGTGTAAATCATACACAAGTATAAAGCTAAAAATATCTGAATTGAATCAATATCACAGCCATCCTATATTAATAGAAGCAGCAGGCATGTCAAAATCCCATAATTTTTGTTTGTCTGTTCTCTTATAGTTAACTTTCAAAGGGAGCTTATATGGAATTGGATATTAAATAAAAGAACACTAGGTAGTAATAAGTACAAAATAATAGTGTTGATGGATTAGACCGAGTTATAAAATGAATTTTTTGTGATATTATTTTATTTAAATTTGATTTAAATTTGATCAAACTCATAAACTCGTTCTAAATATTAAAAATTATTTTTATAATTAAATTTAAATAATAAATTTTTTTATTAATTGAATAATGATTAGAATCGAATCAAACAAGACTGATCTGAATAAAAAAAATAATGTCCAATTATTGTACAAATTTTTTTAGGGTACTTTTATCACCCCTTGATAGTTGAGATGATGAGATCTCTTGTAAAGATTCAAGAATCTCTTTCTAATTAATTCAAATTGTTTAATTAAGGATCCTTTTTGCTTTCTTAATTGGCAGAAATTAATGATGATGACCTGAACTTAATTTTTTAAAGTGGTTAGAAATATACATATTTGGAACAAAGAGTTTAAAGAAGCAAGAGCTTGAAAAAGATAACCTAGGCCATGGTTCCCACAGGAGGAGAGCAGGAGCTTACATTTGCGTGGGAATCTACAAAGGCTGGCTACCCACAATAATATTGCTAGAGGGACAATGTTGGTCCGAGTCTAACTCGACTTGATACTTTTCACAAAAGGTCTACATTAATGAAAAGTTGGATAAATAATAATAGTCCACATCTTTGGCTTAAAGGTTATGTTTATTAAATTTAAACTTTGTTACCGAACAACACGGTAAATTTAATCCAAATTAAATCGAATCTGAATTTAATATATTTTTTATCAAAATTAATTTGATTCGAATCATTATTTAATTAATAAAAAATATTTTTTAACTAATAAAATAAACTTATGAATTGAAAAAGATCTCCAGAGAAGTTCAAGCAGTAACCAACCTGCCCTTACCCGACCCCGACACATACATGTGCAAACTGCAGGTACAGCATCTGACCCGCGGGCCTTCTGCCAAAGTGTGTGCGTGTATATATCCACCACAGTAGTTTTCCTATGTATAAAATATCTTACTAGTAATAGTAACAATTAAGGGCCGCATATTCCTATTGCCAGCACCAACCTTAAGATAAACCATAATACATATTTGGAATTTTAATTGCAGTGCTTGAATTGCAGCCTCATCTGCTAAATATGGTGTAGCTTGCCATGTTTTTGGCATATGCATAAACTGGCTATACACACTTCCAGTCTTTTCTTCTTTAGAAAAAAAAAAATCATAATCTAAAGATAAAAAAAAAATACAAATATTGAAATTCGGATCCAGAACCTTCAGAATGTCAATTCTTAAAGGGCTGGCCTTGCTCCGGCACAAATGTAGACGGTTCATCCTCTGGTTTTGATAACTTGGTTGCCGATTTAACAGGCAGCACATGAAGAAAGGAATAACCTAATATCACAAGCCGAGACTCAATGCTCAGTTGGCAGTCTCGGGCATGGTCTAACTCTCGGACCGTGACACTCGCATGTGATGGAAAAGGAAAAGGTAAAAGAAAAAAGCAAAAAATAAGCACAAGCAAAGGGATATAACAGGAAATAAAATCTCCTTTTCCTAGATAAGATAAACTATTAGTTAGTAAAAGGCTACAAAAGTCGTTCTGCTTAATATTAAACCTAAGAACACAGAAAGCAAATCGACTTACACTGCAAGTGCTTAGTCCTTTAATTAGACTCAATCTCAAACCCTCGAGAGCGGATTAGCAAAATAGATCTTCTTGAGCGTTTAGAGAAGGAAAGAGCAAATACAACTGATGTCGAGACGATTGCGAAAATTCGGAAATAATGCAAGGGCTAACTACAAAAGCACTTTGCAATTAGCCAATGCAACAAAAGAAGCAAATGTGTTTGCTGATGGAACTAATAATGACCATGTTGGTTTCAGACAACTTAAGAGGAAAATTTCCATCCAAAGTGCCAACTCAAATGTCTGCCTTGTCTGTGGAATCTGATGCTCCTGAAACCGAGCAACAAGATGCCAGCCAGAAGTTAGAAGCCTTGAAATTCATACGAAGAGCCGACAATTCAACAGAACCTTGCTCAAGTGCTTCCAAGAGAATCCCCTCCCATAGACTTGCGATTCAGGTAACGGATTACAGCATCTTCAATCCTAAAAGTTCCAGAAAACAGCGAAAAAGAAAAACTGTCAGAAAATGCTTTTAATGGAGAAATTGTTACATTTCAACGATGCTTCAAAGGTAACTTTAACACCCCAGGGACACACCACAATTTTCAAGTAAAATGAAAGCAGCATTACGATCCACTAGGCTCTACAGGGCATGGCTCTCTCATACCAGGCTAGATAAATTCATAGTTAAATCCTATGGTACTCCAAATCTTCATTTTTTTTCAATAACCCATGTCCGACACCCACATCCAACATATTTTCAAACATGGGTACAAGGATGTGACCCTATAAGAAACCTCCAAATACATGGTATATCTTAAAAAATATTAAACATACACCAATCACCTGAGTCCACGTAACAAAGGCTAGATGATATTATATTTTATACAGAGAAGCCAAAAGATAATGTCGTTATACATAGCAACAAATCACACTAGATTCCGAAATGGTAGTAAATCGAATTGCCTAGGATTATTCAACCCTAGGGACTCCTAAGAACTTCTTCTGAAGACAGATAATCATTGTTGGTAAGAAAAATTGCTCAATCGATAGGGATACTAATTCTTCCAGTTTTCTTCATTTTCTGCTGAACCAAATAAATCAAATAGCAAGATCAAGCAGCATAAACAGGTAATTTTGACAGATTACTGCCAGAAACAGGTGTCAAAACAAACATAAAATGAAAATATAATAGTGGAACAAGGTTTACCATGGTTGTTTATAGAATTCAGATCGCCGCTCCTTTTCAGCATTATGGCTAGCATCTCCAGCAAAAAGCTTTAGATCCTTGTCTTGGGATGCAATTAAAGCATTTATAAACTGTGCAGGAGACGAGCTGAAACCAAGGAAGAAAGCTCGTCTCCGACAATGCTCATGTATTTTCTTCATCGCAGTACAAATTACTTCATCGCATGCGTTAATATCTTTATTCTTTTCCATGTTTTCCAAGAATGCAGACTTTTCCCTTTCTAATGCAAAAGGCACATCAACCAGGATATCATAACAAGTAGATCCGACAGGGCAGTTCCCCCAAAGCTTGACTCTATGCTCCAAATGTATCGGCTGTAAAGGGGTTAAATGTTGTGTTATCTTCTGTGAAACTGTAATGAATTTCATTTTTTCATCCCCGAATACCTTCTGCAGAGGCGGATCACATGCAAAGAAGGAATTCTCTTCATAATTCTGCAACTTCTTGGACTTCACATAATGCCAAATTGCAGCCAGGACTCTCGGACGTGTATCCACTTCAATTCCCAGGACTTCGGCTAAAGCAGGCGAAAGTTTGAATCTTTCAGGCATATAATTCATTTCTAGTCTTATTCTCACAGTCGATTCCTTGTCTCCTTTCCTCTTCACCTCAAAGCCCTCATGAAGAGCAGGTGATCTAGAACTCTCCCACAAAATCACATGGTTATCTGGGTAGAGACTTGCATCCAAGTATATTGCAATTTTCTTAAAGAAAGATGAGAATTTCGGGTATTGTTTCTGCGCCTTTCCAGCCAGAACAGGGTCTTTCCCATCTTCCAATATCCTACCAATGATTTTAAGTGACCATGATGGAGCCTCCATACTCTTCTTGTCGGAATCTGTTTGTCCCTGATTGGCATAAGTATTAAAAACATAGAGTCTCAGTGTCTTCTGAACACAGGGAGGGTTTTTAAGCGACTGTTGAATTTCAATCTTCTTTCTTGACAAAGCAGCATCCACCTTGGCCTCAAACTCAAGCAACTTAGTATAGAGAGCACACTCGGGCAACATTGCAGACACCTTACCGGGTATTTGTCTCTCAGGAAGCTTCCTTTTTTTTCTAAGAGCTGCCGGTGTTAACTCCATTGTTTTAAACAAAGAAGCCATATCACTATTCGATGAACCAGAATTTTTGGAAGGTGGCTTCTGAGAAGACCGCTTAGCATTTCCTGACCCAGGGGCAGAAACCGAAGGGGAAGGGGTGGAGGCAGCATTATTATTACTAATATTTTGCGACTGCACCTGGGCTTGGAATTGGGAATGGGCGGCCTGAGCTTGCGCTTGAGCATGAGCCTGCACATATTGTGCTTGCGCAAGCGCATGTGCCTGAGGTTCAGATAACTGAAAGTGGCCTGGAAACTGAGGCCCACTTTGCCTTTGAGGTTGATTGCTTGTCGGCATTGAACGCAATTGTGGTGCAGTCCCGGAAATTCCAAACTGGGATGGAGCCCCAAAATTCTTTGGTTGGTTATTATTATTCATCAAGTCACCAACTTGAAACCCAGAATATCTCTCGAAAGCTAAACCAAATTATTCTACTAGCACATTATTATCCAACATGCAGCCAACCAAAACCCTGATTATTACAACAATAACGTCAAAAAAAAGATGTTGGGTAAAAATTGAAAAAAAAAAAAAAAGCTTCTTTTGGATTCTTCAACATTCAAACTCAAATCAGCTCAATCTCTGGAAAAACAAAACCAATTAAAGAAAAAAGTAAAATCTTGGGCATGAATCAAAAACCCTAATACTAATTCTCAACATGGTTGATAATAACCAACAAAGAGAGCAACGTTCCAGTGATTCTAACTCAAAAAAAGCTGCTAAAAACCTGCAAATTTCAAACACTAAACAACGCTATGACCATTATGATGATTAACAAAGAGCAAAGAAAAAAAGCTTCCTTACGACGTCAAAGAGCTCCGTAACTCCGGTCGGATTCAGTTGTACTCTTTCCCTTCTCTGTTTCTTTTCTAAAGTAAGAAACAAATTGTTGAAATATCCTTTCTTTTTTTAAGGAAAATGGAGCCAAACCCAAATATGCTGTAACTCTGAACTCTCGCTTCTTCCCTTCTTCCCCTTCCCTTTTCTTTCTTTTTTTTTTTAAAGGTTTCGAGATGTTGGCAAGGTCTTATAGGCTACTTATAATAAACAAAAGGGCCTTCTTTAATTTAAATGCGAGACCCGATTAAAATTTGCCGGATGGGCTGAACAATCGGGAAAATTGATGAAAGCCCAATGGAAATATGTAAAAACCCTCTCAAAACCCTTTCAATGTTTTAGATGCCAGACAAAAACCCTAGTGGGGAATTGCAACACTCTGTAGCATAAGCAGAATCAGAAGCTTCAAGCATTTTTTCTTCTTTTTAAATCTTTTTTATTTGAAAAGCTCTTTCTTTCTTTTTTTTTTCTCTTTCTTTCTGTTGAAAATTATTCAATTTTCCTTCCAAATTGTTTCCTCTTCACTTTCTTTTTATTGAATATAGTTTTCAATTTCTTTTATTATTAGGTGAAGTGCAAGTTTTAATCCTGTTTCGTATCTTGGAAAATGTAGGAAACCGAAAAGTAATACTCAATGGTATATTTAAAAAGATTTTGGGTAGGAAAGCTTAGTACCGGGGAGTAATGATTCTAAATCATTTTAGGACAAATTCGCTTACAGCCAAAAATATCGTCTCCGGATTTTTATTTTTATTATGAGTAATTGGTCCATACCTAGTAACTTTTATAAAACAATTCATTCTTATCCTTCAGTAACTGTTTTTTTTTTTTAAATAATTTTATTATTAATAATATCATTTTTGGGTCATTTTATATTCAATTTTTTTTATACAATATCAAACATAATGATTTAACCATCAATTATTTATAATATTAAATCAAATGTGATAATCTAAGATAAAAAAAAATCAAATCATTTTAATAGTCTTATTATGATGATAATTAAATCACAACAATGGTCTTTAAATAAACCTATTCATGGATCAAGCAAGACCACAACTTAAAAAAAAAAAAATTAAAATCTAAACTCAACCTGAATATGACAACACTTGAAAACCAAAATTATTTTTCAAAATATAATGAAATATTTTTAATCAATATTTATATATTTTTATAATTAAATTTAAATAAAAAAATTATTTTAATTAATAAATAATGATTCAAATTGGCCCCATCTGGATCAGGAAACCCAAAACTAGGCCGAGTCAGGCCGGCTACCTAGCTCTGAACAGGTCTAGTTTTAAGAAGTGTACCAAATGCTATCATAGAGAAAACAATACAAGATAAAACAACCTTCAACCTTCATAATCATAATATCTCTACTAACATATAAAGTGAATAATATGTCCGACGACTGCAATATACACTTCTTAAAAACATATAAGCTTTGCAATAACTTTTAAAAAAGAAAAAAAAAAAAAGTCATCATATAATCCTAAATTTCCGAAAAACCATTTAACCATTATTACGTATATTCGAATCATCTCAATGGGTAATCATTAACAAATGGAAAGAGTTTTATTGTTAGAAAACAATAAACTAAGGTTGAAGTTTAAGACAATTAATCCAAGCAAAATCCACAGTACAAATTATACAATTGAAAGGACTCATGAAGCAATTGATTGCATCATTTGCCACAGTTAACACAGGAATTTGAACCCCCAAGATGTAACCAAAATGCATCAAGGCTGCACTGCTTCTAGAAGTTTCTCATACACCTGTCTGGCAGACAAATCCTCAACCTGATGCATGAATCAAAATGTCAGCAGCATTTGCCCCCATGGTCTTATGGAAGCATTGCCTAGCACGCCTGATCGTTCTTGAAAATTGAGTGCAAATGAAGCAAAAATAAAACAAATCGATCACAGGATTTTGGCAGGCAACGATTTGAAGTGAAAAAAAAAAAAATTTTTTTTTTACCAGACAGTAATGGCCGTTCATAACTGAGAGGTGAAATTCGATATGGGAATGGACAGGAGATATTTAATCATGAGACTCCGACTCTTCATTTTTTCTTGAAGTGCCCGTGTCCGACACATAGTTAGACATAGGAACAGGGATATGATCATCCAAGACTCTTCAAATATATGAAAATCTTAGAAAAAAATTAAACATACCCATGTTAGACACATACTTGAATCTGACACATACTTGTATCTGACACTTAAACGCATATCCGAGTAACATAGATAAGACTTGTGCATTATTTTTCAGCTGATGGAACAAATATCTATACTTAAAACATTTTTGCAAGTGTCCATAGCATGAGCACTATTAGACATACACAAGCATACTAACATACAATTGCGGGCATTTGATTCAACTTACAACGAGAAGCTTTGATTTGTTATTCCATCCTCTCTGAAGAGTCATCTGGCTCAGTCTTAGACCCAGCACCTGTGTAAAAGTCAGAGATGGATAACTTCAACTCAGCTTTCATAATATGATTTACATAATATTTGAGCTTAATTCAGTTGCTTTGAATAAATATCGAAGAAAACCTTTCCCATGAATTCCAGAAGTTCATTGTTAGCTTCACCACGGGCTGCGGGTGCAGCCACAGTAACTCGTACATCATCTGCATTTACTCCTGGGAATAATAAAAAGGCGAGGACAAAGGTATACAGTCAAGACTATTTAAAGATATTTTCGTCCTTCATGGTTTTAAGAACTAACTTATAAAGCATCCTTAAGGGTAATAGATAAGATATCAAGAAAAGATGGTTTCTGCGTGTAAAGATAAAAAAATATCTACTCAGCTCTGACAAAACATGTTTCAAGAATTCTAGGAGTTTTAAGTAACTAATATAGTATCATTTTTCCTTCAACTTTGTTGATTTACATTAACGGTCTCACAAAGGCAGCATGTCCACGGAAGTCTCAAATACTGCTTCAGATTGTGATGCGAGGGGCTTTCAAGTTTACCAGTCCATGCGGGGTAGGGGATAGGACCAACAAAAGAAGACCATAATGCTGGTACCATTCCCTTAGAATGTCATTATTCAAGAAT
Source organism: Adansonia rubrostipa (assembly GCA_038381775.1). NCBI lineage: Eukaryota > Viridiplantae > Streptophyta > Magnoliopsida > Malvales > Malvaceae > Adansonia > Adansonia rubrostipa. Next base: position 22,789 of record JBBYHM010061362.1, read on the forward strand.
CGAAGCCTGAGCTAGGTGCACTTAGTGTTTTTCTAGCACTATCATTCCCATCATTGCATATATCATAAATTTGACCTCATCTGGATTACAATCAAACATCAAGGTTAGTATGTCCAAATGTCATTCTCATCATTATACATTTTATTTCACCTAATTTTGTTGGCATCCTCATGCCATCCACTTAAATTTATTTCCGTTGCTTACTTAAATCTCCCAATTCCATTACTGATTGTATGTTGATTGATCATGGTACAAGTGGCATTACAATGATCAATATCACAAACGTTGAGATATGTTTTCAAACTCCACAATGAGTTGTAGACAAAATCAACCATGGTTCTTTATATACAGATGGTGAAAGAGGATCTTCCCATCAGAGGTCTGTATTGGTCTCCATAAGTGCCAAAAAAAAAAAAAAAAAAGGCCCCCAAACCCATCTATTGGAAAGATAACTAAATAACAAGAAGTTGACTTTGCAGGTAACAAATTCAATTCAAGTGTTCCAAAAATAATTCAGGAAATATAAGGTGGTGAAGGAAAGGCATGCATAACAAAAATAAAGAGGTGATTGAAGGAGCCTATTACTTGTAATTGCTGAACGTTGTGCACGATCTTCCACTTCTATGGCCACTTGAACAAGTCCCCCCTCTAACTGGGATATGCAAGGTGGCACAGGAGCATCCTACAACATAAAGGAAACCAGAAAAATGAAGTATTGAGTTGTACAGATATTTATACTGGCTGTCAATTGCAGAAAACCAGATTTGAATGCTTTAGTTCTGACAAAGATGCGTGCACCAGTCGTCGAAAATAGATATTGGCAAATTCTAAATTACTAAGGAAATGAAGAAACACAGATGATGGATGACAAAATACTCCACAATCATTGTCCGTAATTGTACCTGAGGGTTAGTTTCTGCAGCAACCGTACTAAGGGCACCATCAACAGCATAAATGAAAGATGCAGTTTCCAGATCTTCTTCAGCCCGATAGCAAACAAACAGGCCACAACCTATACAATTCATACGGAATTGCTTCTCCAATTTCCCTTCTCCCCTGAAAGAAGGTAACATGCTTATAACTACAAAACTGTCTGGAACTGTAGTTTAATACATAAAGTTAAAGCAAGCATCAGTCCCTCCCCCTCCCTCTGTTTCAACAGCAAAAACTAAGAATAAAATATTTCAAGCAAAATGAATCATATTAAGAAATTAAGAAGGCATATGATGTCAAATGAAAAACTAGGAAAACAGGTGATCAGCCATGATTATGCATAGCATCAATATAAAAGAAAAAAAAACACTCTAAATACCTCTTCAAGAGAACTTTTCCCGCCTCAGTGATGTTAAGCCTAGCAAGATGCTTTTTCTTGTCCAACACATATGCTTTGTCGGTCTTTCTCTTGGGCATTTTCTGCAATTGGGTATCTTATAACAAATATTTTTCAGCAAGGGAAGAGGCAATATCTAAATTATCTAAATTAATTAAGCAACTAAAAAAGATTAATCAACTAGTGTGCATATCTGTCAAAACAAGGAACTTCAGCCAGATAAAATGAAGGCTTTCTATCTTTAAATCTTTTTTTCTTTTTTTTCTTTTTTTTTTTTTTTTGTTTGATGAAAATGAAACGCAAGATCTGGAAAGTACATATTAGCAGTCAATTTCAATGTCAAGTCGTGGTTTCTAATTTGTCTCATAATTGAGTTTAGGCTGCTCCATTAGGATGCAAATGACCTCGTTGAGTCACACGCATTATTTAGACTGTAACTAACTACCTGTCGATATGTAAAATCATAATTATTGATAGGCCCTTTTCTTCAATCTTTTGTTACAATAGAAGCATAAATGAAGCAGATTATTCAAGAATTAAAATCAATTTACTTTATAAAATGAAGATATCAATGAACTTCTGTGAAGTTGTTTCAAGGGATTCAACCAATTGTCTTGATGGTGAGATATCATTAAAAAAAAAGGGGGAATCATTACAGTTGTATTTATACTTTAATTCATGCAAAAGCTCACCACAGGGCTTTATTACAAGGACATTTCAAAAATCTTTTTCCATATAGCCACTGATACACGAATCAAAGCTGATAACTTGGCCTAAACGTGACAAAGGCAGCAAGATTGGACATTTTCACCATGATCGAATAGTAATATCTAACTATGACTTAAACCATGTTTTCACCACATAAAAAAAACATATCCAAAGCATTTGCGTCAGCAAGAACAACAATAACAAACAAAAAAAAAAAACTCCACAGCGTATCAAAGATTAATAATCCTCACATAAAACAAGGTGACAACATTTGATTGCTCGAAAATGGTTACTCTAGATAAAAGATTCAGAATCAACAATACTGGAGTTATTTCAACAGGATTTCTTTAAACAAAAACCTAGAATTCAAGTTCTAGACCTAAACAGCTAAATTAGAAGATTTCGATTCGATTTAGAAGAGAGAGAGGAACCAACCAGTAATAAGGACGTGAGAACCACAATGCTTGCAATAGTAGACGAAAAGATCAGAATCAGGTCCATCTGGTGCTGCGTCCTCGCTTGAGTACGTGTGCGTTGTTCTCTTCGGCATTTCCTCTCTCTCTCTATCTCTCTCTCTCTCTTCTTTGCTTTGAAATATTTTACTTTACTTTTCTTGGCCGAATTATATCTCCACCGGCGAAAATGCGCCGCCGCGACCGTAAGCTGCTAGGCTAAAGTGATGTCGTTTACGGGATGGGATTTCTATTTGCGGTTTGGTTTTGGAAAAGGTGTCGAGGCACAAAATACACGCGCAAACCTTCAACCTTAAGTATTACTATAATATACAATAAATAAACTTTTATTTTTTTAATTATGCCTATTATTAACGAACCAAAACAAAAATTTGCAAGAAATACGACAAATCAAATATTTTTATTTTTAAAATATTAAAATCTAAATTTGATTAATTTAAACATTATTCTAATCCATCATCAAATATCTAATTTTATTAAAAAATTGCATACCAAAATTTGAATATCTACATAGATATATAATTTTCTATAATTTATGTCAAATCTCAATATATAAAATGGCAGTATAAATAAAACAGATTTGAATAATAAAATAAGATATCTAATATCAATTGAATTAAAATCAAAACGAATTCGAATATCGAATATACAAAAATTTATTTTAAAATTTACTGTTAAGATTGTAAATGAGATATATGCTCACATCACGTAATATTAGGATTCAGTTAAAAAAACTCAAATTCAACTCGGTCATCATCAAGTCATGCTCAAACTCAAGCTATTCAACTTATCAAGTAAGCTAAATTCGAATATCCTAATACTTGAGTAAAATAGCTTGAGACCCTAATCAAGCTTTTTTATTTTAATATATATATTTTTAAATTTGTAATTGGTATTAAAAATCTTAATTCAAACTCCGGTACAAATAATCTAGTTAAAAATCAAGCTTAAAAATTGAATTCATTATTTAATAAATAAACAAGGCTCGTTGAGTGAGCTTAAGTAGTTTGAGTTTTATCTTGAACTAAACTTGAGCTTTGAAAATAAAACTTTGTGGAGCTCAAGCGAGCTTACGGCCTCAAATTTTTAATTGAACTCGAGCTTATTATAATTGGAACTTAGATCAACTTAATTACACTTAGACTTAGCAATTTTAGACGTGATACGAAAACAAGACGCGCTTGTGATACGCTTTAACCTTGTATAAGTTTTATATAATTTTGTTAATACATTTATGAGATGAAAATTTTATGTCATAAGCTTCTTAAACATACATAACATGTTTAAGACATGACATTGTGAGCAATATAAAATTTTTTAAAATTAAAAAATAATAAAAATTTTTTAAATGCTTACACGGCATTGCAAATGTATCATCAATGCTATTAGTCACAATTTTATTGGTAAGAAAAGATAAAATGCAGTTAAGTTTTGAAATTAACATGTATGATAAAAAAATAAATTTTAATTACCTGATTAAGAATTTTTATTTAGATACTAAATCCCGAAAAGCAATATAGTTAAAAGTAGATCTGCTCATGGGTCGGGTCGGGCCTGGCCGAATTCGGACCAGGCTTGAGCATGGTATTAACATTAAATATATGTTGCCAATGCCCAGCTCGGCCCGAAATAAGGGCATTGAATTTTGCTCAAGCTCGCCCATATTTGTAAGTAGATAGTCCAAACTTGTTTAGGCCCGTCATATTATATTATTTTTTAAAATATATATATTTAAAATTTAAACTTTATTAATTTAATAATTTTCTTTTATTAAATATAAATAATTTAACTTAGTTTTTAAAGTTTACATTATAATATTATATATATGTATGTTTATATGATAAAAATTACATAATACATAAAATATAAAATAAATTTATATAATGTAATAGTAAAATAGGTTAGGCCGGGCCGGGCCGGGCTCGGGCTTTGAAAATTGAACCCAAGGCCCGGCCCATTTTTTAATTGGCCTAATATTTTTGTTCAAGCTAATTTTTTGGGCCTAATATATTTGATCAAACTCTTTCAAATATCGGGCCGATCTTTGGGCTTGGAAGGTTAGCCCGGCCCATGAACAGGTCTAGTTAAAATACAATCAGTGTATTAACTCAAAAATTAAATATTAAAAATTAAATACTAACTTTTTAATTAAAAAATAAATATTGAATTGTTAGTATAAAAACTATTTGATATACTAAAAATTAAAACTAAATAGATGTTTTTGTTGTCCTTTTTTTAAAGTATTTTACATTAATAAAAGTTAATATATATATATATATATATATATAAGGTTAATGCCATTAAATGACACAATTTTTCTTGAATAGAAATGGTTGAATTCATTAAACAGAATTTTATTATTTTAATTTTCCAAAACTTTTAATCTTTCATTTAATTGTTTTTTTAAAATAAGTTATAAAATACAAAAATATTAAATCATTAAAAATTTTCAATATACTTTATAAACCATCCTTTAACTTGTAAATAGAGATATTCATAAGTTTCACTGAGTCATCTCCAAACATAAAAACTTATTTGTCTAAAACTTGTTCGATCAACCCATTGATATAAAAAAAAAGTCATGTTTTATTATTTAAAATCTATAAAAATTAAAATGAAATTATATTAATATTTATATTTAATAATTAAATTTAAACAAAAATAAATTTATTAATTAAATAATAATTTAAATTAAATTAATATTAATTGAAAATATTTTATTTCATATCAAATTTAATTCAAAGTCAAACTAGATCGAAAACACTTACTTGCAAAGATAATCCTATCTTACCATATCCTTAGGAATCTATAGTCTTGCAACTTGCAAAAGGTGCAATCTAATGAATCAAATTTTGTTTTATTTTTCTTCCATTGACATTCTTTTCTTAGTGTATTGGTCAATCTAAAATCAACACAAATTGGCAATTTGGCACCCACAGGAAAACTATGCAATACAAGTTGTAATTACTTTTTTTTTTTTGGTTGGCGGATGGTGGACGAACCTAAACAAAAACCAAACCTTCCCCAAAATCTCTATGTAATGAAAATAAAAAGCCGGTAACTTGCTATATTCACTTGCAAAGTTGCACCACCGCCAACCGTCCACGAAAAGAGTGAGATGCCAAAACCCTTTTTCACCGGCGCGAGGATGCGAACACGACTCCATTAACTCCTCTGCCCCAGGTGTACAAGCACAGACAAGGATGAGTCGAACTCCCAAAAATTACTAGTCGAACCTAATTAAAGGTCTTGATGGGTCGTCCGATTTTTATTTTTTATTTTAACAAAAATTATTTAATTTTCTGGTAAATTTTTTTTTTTTACTTTTTTATAATTACATTCCGCCTTAAATGTATTTAATATTGTTAAAATTTTACTTAAAATGTTCGTTTTACCCTTAGGTTTGCATTTTCATTTTGTTTAAAATATGCTCAATTCTATTAAAATTTTACATAAAATATTTATTTTACTCCTACTGCTTCAAATAAACACTCTTAGGATTTTCAAGGATATAACATTTTCAAGTAAATTTTTAATTACGTCAATCATATTTTTAGATAGAATAAACTGAAGAGATAAATAATAATTTTTAAAGTATAAGAACTTAAGTCATTTTAGTTAAAACAACAAGTTTGATTTTACAATTTTATTTAATTTGGCTTTATGTTCAACTGAGTCCGACTTAAACTCGAATTATTATTTAAAAATTAATAAAAACTATAAAATTATTTTTAGATTAATATTTTAATAATTAAATTAAAATTATTTTATTATTAAATAATAATTCAAGCGGATCAAGCCAACCAAAGTATAAAAAAATATATCTAAAATTCAGATAGCCTCGTCGAGTGACTCGAGTCATAGGCAGTTTTAAAATTTATTAAATATTCTTATTTTTAATATATATTTTATTAAATTATTGTTTGATAGTAAAATCGAGTATTTTACTTTGTTCGATCTATTTTTTATGAATTCAAATAATTTTTTAATTTAGATATTAAATTTACTATTTATAATAGATTCTTGTATATGTTATTCAAATTCATTTTTAATTTTTTTTACAAATAATGTTATATATTCAAATTTATTTTTTATACAAATCTATTTACATATTTAAATATATTTATTTTAAAAAAATTATTTTAATAAATTCATATATTTAAAAAAGTTTGGATCTGGCATATGATATTATCCAAATTATATAAGAAATAGTATAATAATATTTGACTAATAAACGAATTCAGACACCGTAGAGGCGTAGACCAAGAATTAAACCCAACAACGGAACCAGCCGCGATCTTACGCTGCGAACCAAACACTTGAATACGACAGCGTATTATATTGTAAAAAGCTCCAAGGCGAGGGCGTTAAGGTTTGGTTTCCATCCACCAAAATGTTAAAAAATAAATAAATAAAAAATATAAATATAAATACCCAAAAACTTTATAATTCATATTTCGATCTCTCTCCTTTTTTTTTTTTAATATAGTGGGGAACATAGGCAAAGAAAAAAAAAAAAAGGCAAAAGAGGTCTTTTTTTTTTAAAAAAAGAAAACCAGAGGATTATGGTTTCAACGAGACGAAGTGGATCGCTTTCTGGTAACAATAGTAAGAGAACTTCGTCTTCTTCGGAGGAAAAACCTCCGTCTCCAAAGCGGCAAAAGGTGTTCATCATATAACACATGCGAAGACGATTCTTTTTGGTTTTGAGAGTAGCGGATTTGAGTGATTAGGTTATTGACTTTTTTAGCGGGGGTTTGTTTTTCTCAGGTGGAAAATGCGGAAAGTTCCAAAGAAATGTGCACGCCGGCCGCCGTGGCTCCCGGAGATTGTGGGAACGGTGAGGCTCCGATCGTCGGAAACGACGTGAACACCGCGAAGGGGGAGACATCATCGGCTTCTGTCGCGGTGGCAGCACCAATCGCTGATGGTTAGTTTTTAGTATTGAGCTCTGCGTGATTGGCGAATTTCTTTGTTATTTTAGTTCCGTTTCAGTGAAATTTTGGATTTGCATTTGAGTTTTGAGGTGCGTCATATCTCAACTTTTTTTCCTTTAATGTCACTTTTAGTGACGTGTTGGATTTTATTTTTATTTCTTTCACTTCTTGCTTCTTGTTTCTTGAATTTTAATGTCGTTTGAGTAAGTTTGGATTTGCATTTGCTTTTCTGGAGGGTCTTTCTTTCCTTTTATTTTTTTTCATTTTTTATTCTTTGAATTCAAGAGTGTCAGTTTGACTGGATTAGGATTTGGTTTTTGTTTCAAAGGTTCTGTGCCGATTGTTTCGGACAAGGGGAGGAGTTCATTCTCTACGTGGGGTATTTGCCAGACACAGAAACCAAATTTCGAGACTTCTACACCTTGGTGCAGACTTTTGTCGCAGTCGGCACAGGTAAATTCAAACCTTTGTTTAAGAAGACATCTTTTAGTAGTTAGTCTTTGTTTTCCCGGTAGTTGACAAAAAGGTCTGTACTTTCAGATTATCTTTTGGATAAGGCATTTTGTGCACAGTATTCTGAGTTTTGAGACTTAATTGAAATTATGATATTAATGAATTGGGCATTTTGTGAACTGCAGAATCCTAATGTTCCCATTTGCATGCCAAATTTCACAATCGGCTCAAGTAAACACTGCAATTTCCAATTAAAGGACCAGACAATTAGTGCAATCCTTTGCAAGATAAAACACTCTCAGGTATCACCAAGCATTCAATATGTCGCTTTTTGTTGGATTAATACAAAATTAAGAATGCTTCTGCATGCAAGAGGAATCTGTCACACGTGTATGATCCTGAATCTCTCTCTCTCTCTCTCTCTCTCTATCTTTTTTGGTGGGTGTTTTCTAGTGGTCTTTTTACATGCGTTAGCCTTTTGGATTTAGGGTTTTCTGCTTTTTTCTTCCACTTTTTTCTCAATGTTTTGTTTGGGCAGCTGATATTTTTATTTTATTTGTGGAGATAAATTCCTTAATATGTACATGCAGTATGAGTACTCATTATTTTTCGGCATGATCAGCACAATGGCAGTGGGGTAGCCACGTTAGAAAGCACTGGGAGCAAGGGTTCAGTGCAAGTAAATGGGACAGTGGTGAAGAAAAACTCCAGTTGCTTGCTTAATTCGGGTGATGAGGTGGTCTTTGGTTTGCTGGGAAATCATGCTTATGTATCCTTTTTTTGGTTTTGAGGGCAAGTCATTAAAGTCCATCTCTTGCTTGTTGGGTTTATTATGGTGCTTCTACTCTTCCATCTCACTGGTTATGTCTTTCTGGCCTACACTTAGTTTTATTATCTCCTTAATTTAATTTCTCTTGATTTAGATATTTCAGCAACTCATGACTGAGGTTGCTGTTAAGGGTGCAGTGGTCCAGAATGCCATAGGAAAATTTCTGAAACTTGAGAGGAGACCAGGAGATTCATCAGCTGTTACTGGGGCAACCATATTGGCATCACTTTCAAGCTTGAGGCCAGATTTATCCCGCTGGAAATCTCCTCCTCAAGCCAGCAGTAAGATTGACCAGGTGAAAGAATTGCCAACCGATTCTATTGTTCACGATGCTGCAGATGTTGATTTTGATAGCTTGGAAGGAAATTCAACTGCAAACGCGGGGAATGATAAAGCTGCAGAGTTTGGAGCTATTGACAAAAATCTTCCTCATGATTGCAACCACGACTCCAGCACAGAGGCAGGCAATGTAAAACTCTCTGGGGTGAATGATTTGCTAAGGCCTTTCTTGAGGATGTTTGCTCCATCGACTAATTGTAATCTGACATTGAGCAGAAGTATCTTTAAACAGGTATCGGACGAAAGAAACGAGTGGGTGAGGGATTCACAGCCAACGACACTATCGAGTATATCACTCCGCTGTGCAGCATTCAAGGAGGAGATTCATGCAGGAATTCTTGATGGCGGAAACTTAGAAGTGTCATTTGACAACTTCCCATATTATTTAAGGTATGTTACAACTTCGTGCATAACTTTTTTCTTTTTTTTTTTAAGTTAGTTTGAATGTAACTCAGACCTCTCTTGATCTTTTGTACCTTTGTCACTGTATCCTGCCTTTGCAGGTGCAATAAGAACATGCCTGATAAAATCATGGCTTGTGTGCAATTATAACATAGAGTGTTTAAGTTGGGTTATTTCTTAAAAGTTTCTGGCAAGAAAATTTTTACTAGAACTGATGTTTGGCGGCCATGTTTTTTAGTTCTGTGTTGGTAAATTCTTTTGTTTTCCTGAATCGAAGTGAAAGGATTTGGAAAACATAATTTGAAACGTAGGTTATCTTGCAACTCATCTTTTTCCAATGTGCATAGGGCCATCAAGAAAACCGGCCAGTTTTACTCATGAATATAACCACTCTAGTTCTATTTATGATTTCCCGATTGCCTGCGTATTCTGTGCTAGCAGAAGAATTTGTTATTTTTGGACTGGGCTGAAGCTGGGAAAGAGCATTTTTCTTACTGATGCTGGTCTAGCTTTATGAGGCTCAAAGCTTATTTTCAAAAGAAAAGTCCTTTTTTCCTAGCCATGAAGGAAACTGGGTTTAAGATGTCTATATTAGGAGTTAGTGTATTTAGAGCGCAGAGCCACTTGAATGTATGTTAGATAAGGATTATGATAGACATGTTCTGGGATCCGGGGTTTCTAGGATGAAATAATGCTAACAGAATGTTGGTGAAATGAAAGGAAAAGACCAATTTAATTGGAAGCAAATGAAAGAAAATTCAAGAGGAAGGAATTAATTTGGGAAGGGATGGATGAGAAAAATATTGCAGTGCTAACTTACATTGAATGCTGGAGAAGAAAGAAGCTAAGTTAGTTACTGAATCATTATTTGGTTAGTATCTAGGAGAGGAACTCTATTAGTAAGCATGAGACTGTTAGGGAAGGAAAGGATGAGAAACAAGTGGGCTCTTCGATTGCCTTTCCATACTAAATCCGCGACCATGTAGGCATGCGACAATACATCAGCTGATGCTTCTGGCAGAGTGTGTTAATTTAATCTGAGATGAGTAGTCATTCAAGATTTTCATGTGAAAGGTTTGGTCAGATAGATCTTGGAAGTGTAGCTAATGTGCTGTATTTCTGCAGACCTAACACTGCTCATTTGATACTTTAGCTATTGAAGCTTATGCCATGTATTTTTCTATGCATTCTCAATGTAATCTTTCCGCAAATAAATGTAAGTGATCAGAGTTTGGTTATTTATTATATGATGGTGCATCATTAAGTAGTGAATTTTTATCTTTCCAGTGAAAATACGAAAAATGTGCTGATAGCCGCTTCAATTATACACCTCAAGCACAGAGAACATGCAAAGTATACTTTGGAGCTAACCCCTGTGAATCCACGGATTTTACTCTCTGGTCCTGCAGGTGTGTGAGTGTACTTTGTTATTTTTGTGTTAAGACAACAGTTCAATGCCTAAACTAGCAGCATTAAACTACAAAATTGAGCTTTCTTCTTCAAATGTATATGCAGGGTCTGAAATATATCAGGAGATGCTGACAAAGGCACTTGCTAATTATTTTGGGGCCAAATTACTCATTTTTGATAGCCATTCTTTTTTGGGTGTAAGAGATCATTATTTTACAGGCTATTTGATTATTAACATGATTGCATTCTCATGGCTGTCATTGTTCAATTTCATTGTTGGCATATTATTCCTTTCCAAGTCAAAGGTACTAATGGCTCATAAGTTGGTGAATTGCTGATTATGAATATGTTGTAGGGTTTGTCTTCAAAGGAAGCTGAGCTTCTGAAGGATAGAGCCAATGCAGAAAAATCCTGCAATTGCACCATAAAGAGTCCTGAGCCTACCGATTTGGCCAAGAGTTTAACTCCAACTGTTGAAGCAGAAACTTCAAGCCCTGTGGTTGCTTCTACTTCTGAGCTTGAATCTCAGCCAAAGACAGAGGCTGATACGATGCCCTCCTTGTCTGGGTCACTTAAGAATCAAATGTTTAAGATAGGTATTTACATTTTCTTGAAAGACTTTTGAGAGTAGGTTTTTGTGTCATTGACATTTTAGAAGTCTTATTGTTATTGTTATTATTATTTGGATTTACTTTTTTGGCTATTGTCCTAACATGGAACATGCAGGTGACTGGGTAAAATTTATGAATTCAACTTCAAGTAGTCAATTTCCTTCAGCATCTCCATCTAGGTACTGCAACCACTCTCTACTCTTTTTGGTGAGAATCAAAAGGTGTGCTGAATTCTGCATATCTTCTCTTCTCTTCTAAGCATCCAAATGAATTAGTTATTGAACTTTTCTGTAAAGTCTTTCTCTGAACCTAAATAAAAACCCATCTTACTTTTCTTATTATAGATGCTTTCCTTTTAACTGTCCGTGTGGTTCTCAGCAACCTATACTCAATGAACCATTTGATGATAATTAAAGAATAGCTGTAAAAAATGCTTCGAAAGCCTGTTCTACACGTTTTTAATTTAATTTGAACCAATCTGACAAGTTTTAGTGATATTATAACTTTAAACGTCCTTCTACTTCTCTTTTTTATGGCTAAAAATTAAAAATGCCCTTCCACTTGTCTCAACTCACCCAATATGGCCCGTCATTTAGTTTTCTTAGTTGTATCCTATTTCTCGCATGTTCTCACCATTTTTTTTTTTCGGGTTCTGACAAGTTATTTCTGTATCACTGTGCTCTAATTTATTTTTTATCAATTCAATCTACAGAGGCCCACCTTATGGGGTTCGTGGGAAGGTTGTCTTGTGCTTTGCTGACAATCCTTTCGCAAAAATTGGTGTAAGGTTTGATAAACCCGTACCTGATGGTGTTGACCTCGGAGATACTTGTGAGGCAGGCCATGGATTTTTCTGCAATGGTAATGTTTTATTCATCTCTTAATGCTTTGTGTCTATTTAAGCTTTTCTTACCTATGATTATTAATTCTCTCTCTCTCTCTCTCTCTCTGTCTCTCTAGCTTCTGATCTTCGTTTGGAGAACATGAGCTCAGAGGACTTAGATAGATTACTGATTAACACATTGTTTGAGGTGACATATTCTTTATCTCCGAATAATTATATGATTCCTGTCTGGGTATGAGGTTGTCTCCATTTTTGGTTTCTTATTATCTGATCTTTTTATCAGGCTGTACATAGTGAGAGCAGAACTTCTCCCTTTATTTTGTTCATGAAAGATGCTGAGAAGTCTCTTGCAGGAAATACAGACTCTTATTCCACATTTAAAAGCAGACTTGAAAAGCTTCCTGATAATGTTATTGTAATTGGTTCTCACACTCATACTGACAATCGTAAGGAGAAGGTACATCTGTTTTTATTTTGTTAACTTTTCAGACTTGTTCTTGTGCTTTGTCTTTCGATATGTTAAGCTAAATGAAATTACCATTGTTTTAGGATTGTGAAAAGATAAATTGAAGTAAGACTTATCAGCATCTGAGAGAATTGAAATTTAAAATTCCAGAAAGATGAGAATATCAGTGGTAGGTTGATGCAAAGAGGAATTAGTAGTGTTAATGACCAAAGAAGTGCTGTTCTAGTGATAACTATTAATTGACTTTTAATTGTTATGTAAGCAATCTCTCTAACCTGTACAAGCCTTCTCCGACCTTTTTTACACGACCTCTGATCCATAGTCCAAATAGTCTTATGAGTTAAATATCATTTTTTTTAGTAGTTTGGGCCTTGGGGGCAATCTTCTACCATAAATCATCAACCAAGTTCTATAATTTTTTTTAACCTTTTCTTTTTCATTATTGTACGGCTTTTCCTTGGACGCTAGAGTAATATGGCTTGTCCTCTCATTTAAATGTTACATTTAAGAATGCCTTACCTGTGGGATTTTCTCCTTGCAGTCACATCCTGGTGGTTTGCTTTTCACAAAATTTGGTGGCAGTCAAACTGCTCTCCTTGACTTGGCATTTCCGGTATGATTCTATGTTTTGAAGATTCTCTTTCTCTGGTGGAGGCTGCCTATGGTCCTATGGATGGTTATATTTATTTTATTTACTATTTTAGCCACTGGTGACTGTGGGTGGTTTCTCCAATGAAGGGGTGAAAAGCTGATTGAATATAAATACTTATTTGTTGTTGCTGTTGTTTTACCCTATTCAAGCTTTTGATTTGTTTGTAAACAAAATCACTTGCATGATAAGTCTCTCATACTCTTTCAACATATGAGACTCTACTATAATTGTGTAAATATAATTTTGATTATAGTGCTTCTGTACTTTTATTTTATCATCTTCTTTTCTGATGGCTGGTTTGCATGACCCAAAGCTTTTCCAATCCCTTAAACCTCATGCTTGAAGGATTTAGTCTCATTTAAAATAATCTCCAATGGGCTTTGCTAATTGCTAGATAAACTGGCATTTTCATTCACTGATATATGATCCCCTGTCCATCATTCTTCTAAATAAATTACTTGCAAAACTGTATTGGACAGTATCTGATTTCTTGCTTGACTGTGCCTTTCTTGGACACTGAAATAGTTATTGTTCTGGGTTTTTACAATGATGTATTTGATATAAATGGATATGTGATGACATATTTTAAGTGTTGCCGATGCAAATCATGCGTTGGTTCTTGAGTGTACATATCATTCCCTATATAACTTAATATGGTAGGTGAATGTCTTGAAAGACATTGATATTTTCTTTCTTTGGTATTGCATGATAATGCTTGAGTAGAAGTCTGAGCGTTTGCTTGTTGATGGAATTCTTGACTGAATATTTTTTATTGCATGGCATTTAACTGGAAATGGTAAGTTTGATGTTATTGGGTGTTCTCCTATGAGAACTGAACTTGGGAGTATGTATATATTATGTTGCTCGTAGTATTGGGCATCTTTTTCAGTTTCATTTTCATTGAGCTGTTTCATTTGTATACTACTTTCAGTTGTAGTTATGTTGTAAAGATGCTGGAGCAGCTGTTCATATACTAAGAAAATGTGCATTTCCTGTTTTCACCATAACCTTCTGTCTCCCCTGGAAATAAGATTATCCTCTTAGACACACCTGCATAGGTGCATGCGCACCCTTTACCTCTGTAGAGGCTATTGAAAAGGTTGTTGATTTCAGGAGGTGATGTTTGTTCTCTTTTGATATTTTCAGGATAGTTTTGGTAGGTTGCATGAGAGGGGGAAGGAAGTTGCTAAGGCAACAAAAATTTTGACTAAGCTTTTTCCAAATAAAGTGACCATTCACATGCCACAGGTTCGTACGTGCATCTCAAAGTAACAGATTGTGTTTGTTGCACTGGCTGTATGTGTGTTTTCAATGGAACATATTATTGAAGCTTTGTGCTACTACAGGATGAAGCCCTGCTTGCATCATGGAAACACCAATTGGATCGTGATGCTGAAACTCTTAAAATGAAGGGAAATCTGAATCTCCTGCGAGCTGTTAGTATATCCTTTTATTTTTATCTCTTTAAATGCTAAAGATTGGTTTATTTTGTTTTTATCTTCTATGTGGGGCTTTAACATCCAGTGAAACTTTTAGTTCTCTTCAGATAAGTCATTGTTTAGTTTTTGAACTCTTATATTGCTATCAATGATACCACAAGTGCATGGGAGAACTTCCCTAGATAGTCACCTAGTGTGTCATTTAAATAGTTATATGATTAGAGGGTCTTTTTTCTTTGCTAGTTTTTATTTGTATGTCCATTACATTATTGTCTTGGGTTATGATATGCTGTGGCTTGCACTTTGAAATGTACATTGGAATAAATTTACTCCTGTTTCTAAGATTTGGATTTAGAATCAGAGGATGTGCTTTCTTAAATTTCTGTATGAAGTTTACTGTTGTTCTAGGGGGTGACAAGGCGTATTACTCCTAACAGACGCTGGTAGTATATCTCCATCAAATCATTTACCAAGTTTTCTGACATGTTGAGGGATTATTTTCCAAGACGCTCTGCCATTGGGTGGTTTCTGTGTAATGCCTTTTTGCATGCAAGGTTTCCTTGAAAAGTCCTTTTTCATCCCTTGGTCAATGGCCATATATGCTCCTCACTTACAAGAACGTGTTGAGATTGGAATGGTTCTTCTCTGCTAATTTTCTGGTGTTTTAGGTGGAAAGCAACGGGGAAAAGATTTGATGGCTACTGAAAGTAACTAGGTCTTGTAGCAAGTGATTCATAATCTCTCATATGTTGTATTCAGCTTGATCATGCTTTAGATTGGCTTCTGAGAGTTTGCTAATTTAATAATGGAAATTTGGCGCATGTAAAGATCCAGTTGCTCTGCAAGTCTACTTTATGAATGTCTAAAGGCTAAGATTTGGAGAAGTTGACATGTGAGTGAAAGATGAGATTTATTAATGTTTTCAGCCTTTTGGGAGTCTGCCCTTTAGGTAATTGGCTTTATATTCGCTGCCTCCTGATCTCCTTTGGCCTCTAGCCTTGAGCTCCCTAACAAAGTAGAGTTGTGATTGCCTTGTTTATTACCAGGATGGGGGTTTAATTTAGTTTTCGACTTCATGTTGATTCCAAAGGTCGAGCTTATTGAATGTTTAATAACTCTCTTGACATGTAATGGTTGATGTCTGTGGCATTTTGAAAATGATTACTATTGTTATATTTTTCATTTTTGTATGTAGGTTTTGGTTCGGAGTGGGATGGAATGTGAGGGGCTTGAAACTTTGTGCATCAAGGATCAAACTCTTACAAATGAAAGTAAGTTATCTTCTGACATATTATCTTCTCAATAAATACCGATAAATTTTTTACCATGAATTTATGTTGTTGCATCCATTGCAGGTGCTGAGAAAGTAGTTGGATGGGCTTTAAGTTACCATCTAATGCAGAATCCTGGAGCTGATGCTAATTTGAGGCTTGTTTTATCTTGTGAAAGGTACCTGAGAGATCTGCTCATTTCTATTACAAAAGTTGTAGCTTTGCAGTTAATTGTGAGACAGAAACACAATTATAACGCTGTTGCTATTCTGGCAGCATCCAGTATGGCATTGGAATCTTACAGGCTATACATAATGAATCTAAAAGCTTGAAGAAGTCGCTTAAGGTCCTTGTCGCGCCTTTCCTGCAAAATTAGAAGCTCTATCAAGTCTCATTTGTGTATTCTGATTCCAAAAATTATAATGTATTCTTTGACGAGTATGTCTATTAATCTTCATTCTGGTTTTTTTTTTTTTTTTTTGCTGATCTCAGGATGTTGTAACAGAAAATGAATTTGAGAAAAGGCTTTTAGCTGATGTCATTCCACCCAGTGATATTGGAGTTACCTTTGATGATATTGGAGCTCTTGAAAATGTGAAGGATACCTTAAAGGAGTTGGTTATGCTTCCTTTACAAAGGCCTGAACTCTTTTCCAAGGGGCAACTGACCAAGGTTATCTAATATGTAGCAATGAGCTTTTTCATTTCAAAATTTGATAGTCATTTATGTTGATTTACAATATGTTTTTGTTTTTATCAGTTGTAATGCTGTCCCTCCTTTTTTCCCACCTGATATTTCATTTACCTCTATTTGATCTAAGTTGCCTCTTTTTGTTCGTCTCATATAGATTATTCTCTTCTCTTTGTTTTCAAGGAATATTCTTACCCTTTAACTTTTATGTCCACAGCCTTGCAAGGGCATACTCTTATTTGGACCTCCTGGAACTGGGAAGACTATGTTGGCAAAGGCTGTGGCTACAGAAGCTGGTGCAAACTTCATCAATATATCCATGTCAAGCATCACATCGAAGGTCAATTATGTTGTTGCTTTTAACTGATGTGTTTTGGCTACGGTATCATATCTTACTCAAAATTTATGCATCTGTTTTCTGCAGTGGTTTGGTGAGGGTGAGAAATATGTGAAAGCTGTTTTTTCCCTAGCCAGTAAAATTGCTCCTAGTGTCGTGTTTGTTGATGAGGTTAGTTATTTGTGATCCTATATTTGTATTTTCAGTTTGGCTTTACTCCAATTCATTGTACTTTTCCTTTTATCTCTTCTGTGACTTTTAGGTTGATAGCATGTTGGGCCGGAGGGAAAATCCAGGGGAGCATGAAGCCATGCGTAAGATGAAAAATGAATTTATGGTGAACTGGGATGGTCTACGCACAAAAGACACGGAACGGGTCCTTGTACTTTCAGCCACAAATAGGCCTTTTGACCTTGATGAGGCTGTCATTAGAAGGCTGCCACGGAGGTAAGGTATCAATGTGGCTCTTGTTGGAGGAAAAACAGAAAATACAGATAATGCCCATTTCCCTTTGTTCCTTTTATATAAAAAAAAAAAAAAATCCACCAACAGAAACTGTGGGAACCTGCTCGCCTACTTTCCTGCTAGAGAATATTTCCTCCTGTTGTGATCTTACATTTTTAGTAGAGAAATGCAGAATGAAAACGCCTTTACTTTCTTTTTTGAAATATAAAATTTTCTAGTACACTTGTGGGAATTTATAAGAAAAAAACATATTCTTCTTTCCCCCCTCTTTGGCTTTAACTTTTTCAAAGATTAATATTACAGTAGCTAATTCATGAGCCATTTTCCAACTCTTGCACGTACACTATATATGTGCATATATCACCAGCTTACTCCAGTTTTCACTTACTGGTAACTTGAGAGCATCTACTAATGGTTTGGTAATTTGGCAGATTGATGGTAAACTTGCCAGATGCTGCAAATAGAGCGAAGATACTAAAGGTTATTCTTGCAAAGGAGGACTTGTCTCCATATGTTGATTTTGATGCTGTTGCAAGGATGACAGATGGATATTCTGGGAGCGATCTTAAGGTTACATTGACACTCTTTTTCCTAATTTCCGATGAATTTTCTCTCGGACTTTTTTTGGCAGACTGCTTGTTTACTCTGTCATATTGCAGAATCTATGTGTGACTGCTGCACACCGTCCAATTAAAGAGATTGTGGAGAGGGAGAAAAAGGTAAGTGTTGTGGTCAATCATAAGCGATTACAATTTTTATTATATGAAAGAATTTTGCTCTGTTTCTATATCTGTCTATGTAATGATGATGAATCCATGAATTTGGGATTACTGGCTTGGATGGATCTGAATTTTAATTGTGATTTCTAATGTTGTATCAGACATGTTATGTAGGGTAGATTGTTGATTATCATGCATTTAATAGCTTGATGTGACCTTTCCAAGTGTATGAATGAAACTAATTCGTTAGGTTAGTGACTGGCTTGCGACTATTATTGCAAAAGTTGACTGCTAATATATTTGTTCTTTTTAATTTACTGAAATATAGATATGAAGTAAAAATAAAATGGATAGTTGTAGGGAATCTATATTTAGAAAGAAAAGAAGGTATTGAAGTGATCATGTCACTGTTTGCATATTGCCACTTTTTTTAAAAAAAATAATTTTAACATTGATGGCAGGAACAAGCCGCTGCTCTAGCAGAGGGCAAACCTCCTCCGCCTTTGAGTGAAAGTGGTGATATACGCCCTCTAAACGTGGAGGACTTCAAATATGCGCATGAGCGGGTAATTGAAAATATAAAGGGAGAGGAGTTCTCCCCCCCCCCCCCCCTTAAAACCAAAGAAAAAAAAAGGTTATAAGTCCTGATCAAGCTACTTCATTTCTAATTTTAATAGGTATGTGCCAGTGTATCATCCGAGTCTGTAAACATGACCGAGCTGCTTCAATGGAATGAGCTCTATGGTGAGGGCGGTTCAAGGAGAAAGAAGGCTCTCAGCTATTTCATGTGAAGGCTTCTTTGTACAAAATGGTTCTTTTCTTTCTTCAAAAACTCTGTGCACTTCCTCTTAAAGCCTGTATGCAAGTAATTTTGGGCCACTGGGAAGCTATTTTGTCTGTAAAATGAAAGTATAGGGGTTTAAGTTACGTTCCTCACTTCTCAGACTACCTCGGGGATGGATGATTGGTATTTTTAGGTAGTGAACCAAACCAAACTTCTGGCTTGGTTGCACCGCTTTTGTTCTGTTCCACATCTCCGCTTGACGTCAAGAGCATGTTTCATTTTTGTATTTAAGTTAAGTTATATAACATCCCATAAAAAGAAAGAGAGGATGCTGTGAATATATTTATAGCGATTCATTTTTCGTGTTTGTTAGAATTTATCAATGAGTAATGCTAGCAGATTTGTTCAATTTTATAGTGTCCTTGTGGATAAAACCTGTCGATCCTTCCAGGGGAACATCAGAACAAGCATATAGGGATTTTTGGAGACTTCTGAAGGCAGGCTTAAATGCTTGATATAGGTACAAGCCACTTAAAGCTTTTGCCTCGTACCATAAATTCTTTTGGAGAAGAATTTGTTTGATGCTTTGATTTCCGCTGTATGATGGTTGGGATTCGTGTGGGAAATGCTTGTTTTACATTTCTAAGTTTTATATGATCCAATGACTTATAACAGGGAGCTATGATCTATTTAGACCTGGTATAAATTGTAGATATGATTATATATCACGTATAAAGTAATAAAAATATGATATGATATATCATATTATATTTTAAAATCTTATAATATTAATTATTAATTTATTAAAATTTATATAAATATGTAATATTTTAAATATATGAATATAATATTAATATATGAATTATTAAAAATCTTGATTTATGTTTCGATAAAAATTATGAAAGGAGTTTAAATGGCACTTGGCACTGCTTTTACTGTATCTTAGTCTTCCAGAGTAGTCACGAATTTTACATTAATTTTTCTTTTGGGCATTACAAATTTTACTTGTGTACTCAAATTTGATAGGGTATATAGGTGTCTACTGCTTACTATAATACTTGGGTGGTGTTTTTTTAAAAGGAAAAAAAAGGGGAAAAGAAAAAGTGGGTCTTTGAAAAGAAAATTCAACTATAAATTTCACTGCCCAAAGGCAGTTTAACAGTTATTTTCATCCAGAAGATATACAAGATTCAAAATGGCCAAAAAAAGGTAAAGCAGCCAATAAAAAGGTAAAGAAGCCAATTTTTTTTTATTTTTTTATTTATTCTGGCTTTTTCTCTTTCAAAATGATATCAGCTCATAGTGGAAGTTAGGATAAGCGTCGAACTTCTTGCAAAGCGTGTTTTTTTTTTTTTTCCGGAAGTCAATTATTCAGCTCAGCCGCAATTAGAGGAACCATCCCTCACTCGTACGCCACTATCTTATCCGGATTTAAAACATGAGTATATTTTGTTTTATTTTTTAAAGAATTATCCTTTTAAATTTATCTCTACAGCTGTTTAAAAATCAGATATTTTATTTTATCTGAATTATATTAAATTTAAATAAAAATTTTTATTTATATTAAATTAAATATAATCATAACATTAATAATATCAATATAAAATATTTTTTTAATAATAAAATAAGTTTATTTGTCAATTAGAATTTAAATAAATTCAATCTGTTACTCGATTCAACCAATGTACAAACACTTCTTATACCACACCCAAATATACATATATATATATATATATCTATACAAAATATAAATATTTATTTTAAAAAATAAAAATCCGAAGAGCATGTCTTTAACATCTATATTATCAAAGCCACTGGACAATCATCATTGATGAATTGACGCTACAAGACACGAGACACAGCAAGCACAGTCCGGCAGTTTTGGAACGAATCCCAGAATCCGGTTGATATATTGAAATGGCTTTGGGAAAACCAACCGCAGCACAGTTTTTGTTTTCGTTTTTTTAAAGCTTATTTTATGTTTTATATAATCGGTGGATGTCAAAGACGCAATGTGCACTGAAATTTAGTGTTTAACGCAATTAATTGCTATAATTATATTCAAATAAATAGTAGTAGTGATAATATAAAATTTGAAATTTAATATTTATAATTTTTTTATTATCAAGTTATAATAAAAATTTTTTAAGGGTATGTTTAGTTGGATAAAAAAATGAATAGATGGATAAAAAAAGATTAAAAAGTGAATAAAATGAATTTTGAATCTGTTTGATCGAAAAAAAAATAAAAATTATTATTTTTAAGTTTATTAATAAAAATAAATCAATCCAAATTGAAAAAAATTAGAATGGTGTGTATATATTCATAAGATTATTTATTATTTTTATTTTTTAATTTTTAAAGGGTATAATGATAAAAATATATATATACTTTTTATTTTTCTTCTCATTTTTCAATCATACCAAGCAAAAGAGCAAGAAAATTATTTTTTTCTTTTAACTTTTCTATTTTTCCTACCAAACACACTAATAAAAAGAACAAATATATTTTTCAATCTTTTCATTTTTCTCCTCTTTCAATTTATCTTTTCAAATTTCGTTTTACCTTGCCAAGCAAAGCCTTGACAGTTGGACTACTTATCCAATCCAATAAACCTAATTTGTATAGATTGTGTCTCAAAAAAAGATTTTACTAATTTGAATAGGTTCGAATTATTATTTAATAATAAAATTTTTATTTAATTTAATTAAAAAAATATAAAAACATAAAAATAAAATTTATTATTTTATTTGTTTTTAACAAAAGAAAAACAAATGGTCGGGCCGACTCGGTTATAGGTTTGAGTGTATTATTACAAAAAGTGGTGTTATGTTCCCAGGACATGAGAAAATGGAGAAATTAATTAAAATTTGAAGATATCACCAAAGCCAATGAAATTTCCAAAAGAATAATGAAAAAATCAGCAAATTTAAATTAATTAACATATAAACAATCAATGAAAATGGTATAATCAAGAAAAAAAGATTAAAAAAAAGATAGAAAAGCAGCCATGGATTACTGCATCATGACTCTGAATTCCTCAAAGCTAAGAACACCATCGCCATTGATATCAAATTGCTTGATCATCACCTTACATTCATCAATGGTCTTCGATTCCCCAAGTTTCTTAAGCATTCTCTTCAACCCTTTAGGTGTTATGAACCCACATCGATCGACATCGTACATCTCGAAAGCTTCTCTCAAATCCTGCAACTTTTCATCCTCTCCAATGGCTTCTTCCATTAACGATATCAGATCTTCCAAGTCCAAGAAGCCATCGCCGTTCGAGTCCAATGTTTTCACTGCAACTTCTGCTTCGTTTAACTGCAGTTTCCCACCCATTTGGCTTAATCTATGGCTTAACTCAGACGCTGAAATTTTCCCATTTCCATCTTTGTCGAAATATCTAAGAACACGTTCATATTCTTCACTTCTCCTCGTCACTTTCACCATGGAAATCGATCAGATAACCTCGAAACAACTTACGGTTTTATTATAAGAACGAATACTTTTGGTCCTTTCGGATTCAAACCGGAAAGAATTTGGTTAAAAACAAGAACAAAGAAGAAATCTAAAGCTCAGGGGATTTTGCACAGAGAATCATAAAATTGAAAAGATAAGTTGGATTTGCATGAAGTCGAAGTCTTTCATATATATATATATATATAGATAATTATAAGGAGGGATAAGGTTTGAAGCAATGTGTAAAGGCCGCGTCCTGGTTGAACCGACTTAGCGACGATATTTGTAAAGAAACCGCTCTGAATCTTCCGAAGCTTAAAAAAATAATTAAAAAAAAATATATATATATATGTATAGTAATTGTCACGACAAAAATTGTATAAATATTTACGAGTTGAGTAAATGAAATTTGAAAAAATTAAATTTTTATTGATTTTAAATTTAATTTAATTTAAATTAATCATCTTTATTATTTATAATTAATAAAAAATTTTAAAAATTATTTTATATTAATATTTATATTAAATTTAAATAATTTTTTAATTATTAAATATTAATTTCAATCTAACCAAATTGATAAAAACAATTTTCAAAGCTAAAAAGAATATTATAAATGAATAATTAGACTTTTGAATAAATTTTATTAAAAAAATAGCAGCAGGAAAGGAAACATGGATGAAAAAGAGATCTTATGGCCAAATTTCAAATGTAGATGGAAAAAGAAAAACCTTTTATTTTAACGGTTAAAACCAACTTGTCTTTTGTTTTCGGTGTTAATGGTCATATAGGCTTCAATATAGATTCAAGTTGGATTAGATTTATATTAATGATCTTAAAATCTTATCATTATTTAAAATTATATTAAAAATTTTAAAAATATTTTATAATAATAATATTTATAATTAAATTTAAATAAAATATTTTTTATTATTTAAATTAAATTATTAATTTAAATTATAAAATTTTTTACTTAAATTTAATTCAATATTAGTCGTATTTATGCGTCCAATCAGCTAACAGTTTTAGTTCAAACAAAAAGTGAATAGACGTACGCGATGAACATTTTTTAATGGCAAATTCTTGAATTCTTGATGAAAGAACGCCGACTTTTCAAATGAAGCTTGAATTTGTCATTGATAATGATGACAAAATCTAATCGGCAGAGTGCGTTTAAAATGAGGGTAATATTCATTATTAAAACCAACCCAATCCCTAATTAAATTATAATGGTGGCTTTATTTTTATATGGACAAGAATGATTCTCAATTTTATAAAATAATTTAGCAATAATAAACTAATGAGAGACCGCAATGTTCATAACTTCATATATATATATATATATATATA